>JAPTYO010000021.1:8135256-8327756 GCA_036873135.1 Clarkia xantiana subsp. parviflora | reverse complement strand
GACTGTGACCGACGATCGTTGATTTCTCGCGGTGAGGGGTCAATGCGCCAATAAAACTCGTACAAGACCCAAAGAGGCAGAAATTTTGATGGCGTGGTAAAGTGTCCTGCTGCGGAGATATTGAAGATTTTAAGCAGCGGGTCTGTCGCAATGAGGGCGTTGCGTTGGTTGGGTGGGGGAGATTGTCACGTGCCTGAAAAACTGGTGCTAGTTGGAGCACACCAATGTCTACTATGTCCATGGGAGTTTTGTTATATAAAGCTCTTTAAGGGGGAGTAGCGTTGGAAGCCAGGACAGGACGTGACGGATGCGGAACTCTCCCCCCTAGACATTGGGTGAAGCTTGATAGTCATTGACTGGTTCTCATTGTCCTGGTTGTTATCGGTAAGGCGAGGCACATCCTTCGGGATCTTGCTGGTTCGGGAGCTAATGCCGCTCTCCTGATGATGGCCAGGGCAGGCCGAAAACCAGTCAAGCTGCTCTTAGGAGCGAGACCCATTAACCACGACCCGTTCCGTCCGTATGCGCAGTGCGAGTTGGGCTTCGAGAACTGATCCTTGGGGAGTATTGAGGGCTGATCCAGCTGTGGCAGAGCTGGATGCCCCGCGTGCCGATTCCGCTGGGAGCGACAAAAACTCCAGGCACGTGACACAAGGCTGCCAGGCATGGGAAAATCCCACAACCAAGGCTTCCAGGCATGGGAAAATCCCACAACCAAGCCTGCCAGGCGTGGGCAAGTGCTTGGAAAAATTCACTCCCGGAGAAACCATCTCGGAATCGCTTCAAATTTTGTAGGGACGGCACTAGTGGTACCGAGATCACCTCCACCAAGTTTCACGCGATTATCTCGAGAATTACTATTTTTTCTCAATTTTCCGAGCTAAAAACCCGAAATATTCAAATATTCGTTAAAAATTTTACAACGTCTTAGTCGAAACACATCCAAAGAATCAATGGAAATGCAACTTTTAGTAATCGCCCACCCGCCATGCCAAGGCACTGTCCAGGCACTGTCCATGCACTGTCCAAGCACGGTACATGCATGCACTGTCCATGCACGGTCCAGGCACAGTCCTGGCGTGGGAAAATCCCACAGCCTAGGCTGCCAGGCGTGGGCAAGTGCTTGGCAAAATTCACTCCCGGGGCAACCATCTCGGAATAGAAATTGTTATGAATATAGTTAGTGGATGTTCAATATTACGTGTACATACCATCTTCCTTATTTAGACTTTCCTAGTATTGAATTTACTTCCTCCCCAAGTCTATGTAATCCCTATATAAGGGCTCTTATGTGTGATAATAAGATCATCTCTAAATTCTCTCTTCCATTAGCTCTATACTTTCGTAACATGTTATCAGCACAATTTGTCTCACGTAACGACGTCCGAATACCCATAAAGACGCATCGAGAAGCCATCCCCACACCGCTTCTTCACTTTACTACTTAAGTTTATATAGTTGAAGAATCTAATAATATATATGTCAAATTACCTATCTAAATTAATTATGTTTGTTTTCTCACAGCCGCAGTAGCACACAGCCACATAGAGCAGGTTGAGAATCAATGTTGGAGAGTATACAACCTTGCAAATACAGATGTTTGCAGTAGCTATCCATCCCCAAGGTTGACGACGATGGAAACCTCAAGTCCATGTTTTTTTTTCTTCTAAAAAGGAACGTTTATACTCAAAATAATATTAATTGTTTCAATTTAATTAGAATTTATGCAGTATTTGATATTTGATGATATTATAATCATTATTAATTTTACGTGTCGGTATTATGTTGGATGAATTTATCATACTAAATTTTATGGCAGACGAGATTGCGCAATATTGTTGGATTTGATTTTATGGTCATTTCATACCTAAAGTATGTATTAATATATACTACTCTTGAAGTTAGTATCACATAAATTATCATGAATAGTGGGGTTTTATGACATGTTTTTAGATGTTAAACTATAACCATGTGTAAATAGTGAACGCAAAGTTTACGCATCGCCCACTAAATATACTACACTCCTTGACGTGAATGTTGTGATTTATGAATTATAATAGTGAACATATTTTATGATTAAGTGATACTATTATATTCCGCTCCTTGAAGTGAGCGTTGCAATTTACGATTATAAAGATGATATACTCCACTCCTTGAAGTGAGTGTTGTAGTTTATATTATATTATACTCCCTGAAGTGAGTATTACAGTGTATGATTACAATAAATATATTTGTCACTCCCCGAAGTGAGTGCGGAAATTTATGACTGGTTTTGAAGGAATACGATTTTGCTATGGTTATCATGGTCATGGTTGATTTTGAAAAAGATAAAATAATTAGCATCATCATATCGATAAAGAATGATGATGCCTCTTACAAATAAATAATGCATGAAAATAATGCAAAGTTCAATTTATTTGGAAGAATGATAATTTTGAGAAGCGCGATGACGCTATCGGAAAATTAACGATATTATGCAGCGCGAAATTGATCATGTGAAGCGCGATGACACAAGGCAAAGTGTCCTATGTGAAAAGCAAAATTCATTGCATGTATTATGATTAATTATGAGATATTATGACTACAAAAAAAAAATTGCATTCTTAATGAATATCGTATACTGAAGATCTGATATTACGATCCTGAAGATCGATAATTATGAATTTATATTTCTCTTAATTTTTATATTTATATTTACATTTCTTGCACTATATTTACATATACAGTTTTTTTTATTGCATTACCTTTACATTTATCTTTTTATTTCTTGCACTGCATTATCTTTAAATATACAAAATATGATGATTTTATGAAGCCTAATGAAATATTATGTAACACGAAATATGATGATTTTATGAAGCCTAATGAAACTGGGCAAAATTTGGCCTCAGTAAAACGAAAAGTGAATATCTTTGCATATAAGATTCGTAAATATTAGAAATATTACAATTAAGAAAATGCATTCTTTATGAATATTCGTATTTGCTTTATTTTAAATTCCGCATTTACATTTATGTTTTATATTTCTCGCACTATATTTACATTTGAAGTTTCTCTTTTATACTTCATATTTATTTATTTTTATTATAAAGAATGTGATTACTCCGCAATCATCAATATGATGACGATGAATAAAATAACAATATACGGATTATGTTACAAGAGATACATGACATATCTCCTACGGAAATACGAAAGATATACATATCAGTTAAACCTGAAGTTTACTGATGCTTTGAGGTAAACCAGAAGTTTTACCCATATAATACAATATTTGGCGTGACCGGTTACAGACCATTCCGGATCATTTAAGACGTGCAAAATATTATTTGAAAGAACCTGAAAATTCTCCAGAAATCATTACAATGCTTGCTCTCAAGAAAAATTATGTGATCATCATCAACTAAATTCGGGATAAAATTCCATTATTTATGAAAATAATAAAAGGTGAATATGGGCCCGTTCACCTGCCATGTGGACCACGATATTATTTTAAAAGATGCATCTACAATATGGTCGCATGTGCATTTAATTATCACGAATTTGCAATAGCAAAATTTCCATATTATGCAATAAAAGAATGATGATGATATTGAAATTTGATATTTACTACAACAATCAGACAATTACATGTCTAGTTACATGTCTAGATTTGCAATTTAGCATGAAAGTTACAAAGATCCTCCAATTAAATAGCTAAACTGCTACCAATTAGAGAAAATTGAGTACAAATGCATGTTATTATGAAAGCAGCAATATAATTGCGCATCAAGCCAATGTTAAATCACAGTTCTCCCCATTACAACCAATTTTTGGTGAAGAGACAAATTTTCCATATATTAATATTATGGTGTGCGATATATGTTTGAATTACTCCACCGCAACGCACAAACAAGGGTCTGGAATGTTGGGAAAAATATTGTGTCTATAAATCAATTATTTGAGAACAATGACTGATATATATATATTTAAAACAAGAGTGTTGATTGTCATTGTTGAACAACTTTTCCCAATATTAGGGGGAGAAAAGAAGCAGCTGGCAGAAAAGAGATTGACTGAAAAAAAATTATTATTATCTCATTTAGATCCTCGCACAATGAGAATATG
Organism: Clarkia xantiana subsp. parviflora; assembly: GCA_036873135.1. Lineage (NCBI taxonomy): Eukaryota > Viridiplantae > Streptophyta > Magnoliopsida > Myrtales > Onagraceae > Clarkia > Clarkia xantiana. The sequence continues at coordinate 8,323,649 of JAPTYO010000021.1, read as the reverse complement.
AACCTGATGTTCAAAGAGAAAAGCATTTTCAAATACTGCCAATAAGTGACATTATGAGACCCAGAAAGTCATAAGTCAAGTAACAGCTGCAAATGATCCAATTTTGAAATGTCCTGATTGGACAGGTTATAATGAAAAATAACTCTCGTCTGAAGCATGCGATATTGGTTCCAAAGAATTTTTTTTTTTAAAGAATGGAGCATGATAATTATGGTCTTATTATGGAGGTGATTTCCCAAAAGAAGTAAAGACATAACTAAATATGAAACCCCATAAGTGATTCAGGTACCTGAAAGTGATTACAATAAAAAAATCTCAATGAGTTATGTCATTAACGGGAAGTAATGGAACCGTAAAATATAAAGTTGTCGACAACAGTTTTGAATATTATTCATGAGTGAAATCATAAAACAAGACGAGGAGTCGAGGATCTTGAGCTCAATATGTTAAACAAGTATTATGATTGGCCAAAGTTTGAAAACACGCAAGTATTAACATGAAAAATGCATAAGGTGGAAGCCAGTGGATACAAATTATTTCCCGCATAAATAAATTGTGTCGTAAGATATATACGCACAACCCGTGGTACAAATGTTATATGCAAAATCCTGGCATTTATTATATGGACCATTTAGTGGAAAAATCACCTTCAGATATATTATTACGTTGGCAGTACATAAAAAGTTTTGAATGCGTCCCACATATGAATTATTTATAGCCGATAGCAAATATAAAGTGAAAATCCTAGAAGGATTGAAAATGCTAGCATGAATATTTTTAAGAATGTTGGATGATAAAAATATTGTACCATTTACGGGTTGCTTATGGTATATTATCCCTACTATGTCAACATTTGAGCTAAGATGTAGCGAATGCTAATATAAGTATACAAATAAAGAAAATTGATATTTTGATAAGTTGAATTGATCACACTATAGCCGAAAGGGGCATAGGTGAGGGGGAGAACTTAAAGATATTGAAACTCGTGAAGAGTTTGTAAATACAATCAATTTATTGATGATGTTAAATTCAGACAAAATATATTGAAAGGACAAAGGTTTGGCTCTGCCTGAAGATCGAGTACTTAAGAGATTGAAAATAATCTTGTCCTATATAAAAAAAATGTCTTGAAGCTATTTTTCATAGATAAACACATTTATTGAGTACCTTAATGATTGTAAGAATTCTATGAGTTTAATATCATGATGAATCAAGACCTAAATTAATTTGCTACACAAATGTAAGTTATAACATGGAAGTGCACAATTTTCAATTGTAACATTATATTGTATATATATATATATATATATGAAGATAATGCAGGTTATATAGCTCGAGTTGAAGATTGTTATATCAAAGGAGACATACAAAACACATTCGCCTCAAGTTATTCTTCATCCAATGAATTTGTTCATATGACTATCTAGCGGATCTTTTCAAGGAGGCTTTATCGACTGCGACATCTGGAATATTGGCGAACATGATTGGATTGCGTCGACTTAATGAAATTATGATATGTCAACATCAGGGGGAGAATCTACACCGCTGCACTCTTTTTCCCTTAACCAAGGTTTTGTCCCATCGGGTTTTCCTGGTAAGGTTTTTAACGAGGCAGCTTACAAAAGGGATCCATAATTGTGTACTCTTTTTCCTTCACTAGATTTTTATCCCAATGGGTTTTTTTTTCTAGTAAGGTTTTAACGAGGCACAATTCCGTTATGAACATCCAAGGGGGAGTGTTATGAATATAGTTAGTGGATGTTCAATATTACGTGTATATACCATCTTCCTTATTTAGACTTTCCTAGTATTAAATTTACTTCCTCCCCAAGTCTATGTAATCCATATATAAGGGCTCCTATGTGTGATAATAACATCATCTCTAAATTCTCTCTTCCATTAGCTCTATACTTTCGTAACAGAAATATATATATACATTCTAATAATATAATATAATTTATTTTATTTTTTTGCTAAGAAATTCATTCATTCATTCATAACACAAATGTTCAAGGGGAAATAAATTCCTGATACTTTGTAAGTAAAACTAAAAGAGAGGGCGGGGAGCACAAACCCAGTTTACATTACACGACCTCTTTCTGGATTGTATAGAAACCCAGTTCGCACATTCATTTGCTTCTCTAGGGATCCTTGACCAGGCGACTCCACGAAGAAGAGTAGCTCGTTGTCGAAGGTTCTTTACTTGCGTAATGATTCGCCAATTGATCCGGCTTTCTTTCGCCATAAGGCTTTGGATGGTCTCCGATGAGTCCGATTCGATAATGATGTCCCTCCGTCCTTGGAAATAGCCAGCTCAACTCCATATTCCACTGCCTTCGTCTCTAGTTCCAGCACACCATGACCTTTGCAGAAATTGTTACGACCCACTAAGACTGATGTTGAAGCGTCTCGCGCAATAAACCCTATTCCACCGTGGCTCCAAGACTCCTAATAAGATGTGTCACAATTTATCTTGACCACTCCAGCAGGGAGGCGACCAAATAGTAGGTCCCGGTCGGCTTTGGCTACTTTCTGCTCGGTGTGCGACTGGCCCGGTCGATTGGATCGCCCAGTACTCGTTAAAATCACCTAAAGCCTTCTCCGATGTTGACACGGGGTTCGGGCCTTCACCACCATGCATGGCTCTGCACCGTTCCTTCCAAATGGACCAACACGTTACCCCTATCAAAGACCAAATCATATGTTGTTCCTTCTTCAAGATATTAGGTGTGTTTTTCAGCCATCTTAGAAAACCTGAGGTGGTGATTTCCAGGATTTCACTTGGCCTTGCCGATGCCGTTGCGAACCAGACCGGCGTCGTCCATCCGCACCTAAATATCATGTGTTCAACAGTTTCGGCTTCATCACAAAATGGGCATGTCGGTGCTACATTCATTCCGCGTCGATGAAGGTTATGTCGGATCGCAAGGGAGTTTGATAAAAGACGCCAAATAAAGTCACGAACCTTTGGAATTGCGTTCATAGCCCAAATGTGCTTCCACTTGAGAGTTTCCCCGATCAGTACATCATCAGCGCTGATCATCTCTGCATGTGGTCCTAGCTCCCTTGATTACGCGTAGACCGAACTGGAACTGACTGTAAGAACTCCAGATCTATGTGGGGCCAAATAAATTCATCCGGGGTCGGTACGTCGGGTAAAGGAATGACCTGTATTTCATGCAACTCATCATCTGTCAACACATCACGCACAATCGTTAAATCCCATGTCAAACACACCGGTTTGATTAGGCTTGAAACACGCACAGCTTCTCCTCCACCCATCGGTGGCTCCGCATCGGCCAACCGAAAGCCGGGAATGTTCGGTATCCAGACGTTATTAAATACATTCACACTCTGCCCATTGCCTATCTTCCACGTGCCATGTTCCATGAGCACATCCCTCCCAACTAGTAAACTCGTCCATGCCCACGAGGCACGAGCCCCTTTTGCATCTTGGAGTGAAGTGTGCGGATAATAGATCCCTTTTAGCATTCGATCCCAATATGCGTCCGGTTGATTAAGTAATCGCCACGCCGTTTTTGTAAGTAGTGCAACATTGAAGGTTTGGAGTTCCTTGAATCCGATACCCCCAAAGACTTTCGGCTTTGTGAGTTTATCCCAAGATCACCAATGCATCTGTCTTTCTCTGCCCCTTTGCCCCCACCAAAAACGAGCTATTAAAGAATTGATTTCCACAACACATTTTTGGTAGAAGGAAAACACTCATGGTATATGTAGGCATAGCCATAAAAACCGATTTGATAAGTACCTCGCGACCGACGTTGTTTAGTAGAATTGATTTCCACCCTTATAGCTTAGCCAAGATACGTTCCTTGAGATAACCAAGAGCTTCTTTTTTCGATCGTCCCCAAATTGTTGGCAAACCCAAATATTTACCCGGATTCCTTGTTGCTCAGACGCCCAGAACATTCTCTACCGCCCGTTTTGTGTCTTCTCCCACATTCGATCCAAAATAGACATTGGATTTTGCCATGTTCATTGCTTGCCCGGACGCCTCGCAATACCGGATCGTAATGCTCTTAAGTCGCAAAGCATTACTTTCCGTCGCCCTTATGAAGAAAATGGAATCGTCAGCGAAGAATAGATGATGTAGCATCTGACAACTCCTCTTTAAGCGAATCCCGGTTAAAGCCCCTGCCACGGCTTCGACTGATACTAGGCGAGACAATACATCTGCCACAATGATAAATAAGTAGGGTGAGAGCGGGTCTCCTTGTCGTATTCCACTCGTAGGTCGAAATGGGGTTGTACGTTTACCATTTATCACGATTTGGTAAGTAACTGATGACACACATGCATGAATGAGGTTGACCCATCGCTCGCTGAAACCTAGCCTTGTCATGGCAGCCGCTAGGAAGTCCCACTCAATTCTGTCATACGCTTTCTTCATGTCAACGTTGATCGCACAGTCCTCACGCTTCGTGTTTCCCCGATTTCTCAGGTAATGAAAAGCTTCATGTGCAATAAGGATATTATCTTGGATAAGTCGACCCGATACGAAAGCGTTCTGGTACGGGGAAATTAGATCGGTCAAGTAGGGCTTCATACGGCTAACCATTATTTTGGATACGATCTTGTACGCAAAATTGCATAGGCTAATCGGTCGAAATTCATTAGGGCTCGTCGGGTTTTGGATCTTCAGAATAAGGACGATATCCGTTCTTCCTAGGGTGTCCGAAAGAGAACCCGATTCAAAGAAATATTTAGCCAGCCAAAACAGATCCTCCCCCACCACACTCCAATATTGTTGGAAGAATAGTCCTGGAAAACCGTCCGGACCCGGTGCCTTGGATCCTCCCAGCCCAAAAGTGGCGCGTTTGACCTCCTCCAGCTCGATTGGGCTCATTAAGTACGCGTTCACCTGGTCAGTTACCATGCTAGGGACGACATCAAGGAGGTCACCCCGATTTCGATTTCCCTCGGTGGTGAATAATTGCTGGAAGAAATCACTCATAACATTGCCAATGCCCTCTTCGCTCGTGACCGGCTGACCAGCTTCATCGATAAGATGCATTATTTTGTTCCTCCTTCTCCGCTCTATCGTTGTCATATGGAAGAATTTTGAGTTCTGATCCTCATGATTCAGCCATTTAACCCTTGAGCGTTGCTTCCAATAGATTTCCTCTCGTTTCCACAATTCGGCGAGTTTTTTAAGTAGATCCGCCTCCTCTGATGTGGACCCTCCATCACCAGCTTGTTCCTTCAGTTGTTTTATTTGATCATACACCGCTTTCATTTACTTTTTGTTGATACCAAATCAGGTCTTACTGCATGAGATGAGGCTCCGTCGGCAATTTGCTAGCTTCCGTTCTACAAGGGCTCCTCGGGGTCCCGTACGCGGTGGTAATCGGGTGCCCCACGTCGTACTTATCAATGGATCACATTCTTAATGTTCCTTCTACATCTCGTCAAACCGAAATCGTAGCGGGCCGCGTTTGTCGCCATAATTATAAACCACGGCAATTGGGCAGTGATCAGATCCAATAGACGGTTCATGAAGTGCTTGTTCCTTGGGATTTAGAGTTAACCATGCTGAATTGTTTTTATTAGTAAATTATTTTCCGTCTTTAATAATATGAAATGTTATACTATTTTAAAATTTAGAATTAACGGTTATTCAACATGGTAAAATTAAATAAAAAATTAGATATGAAAATTCTGAAATTGATTTGAAGTTAAAAAGTAATAATTTTGATTCGTGCCATTATTTAACTTACATAATATTTAAAATAACTGATTAAGGCTTGTGTCTATCTAACTTAACGTAGCATAATATATATACAATTAAAGAGAGAAGCCGAAAAATTGAATAAAAAAATATTAAAAAGTTGGCACCGATATGCACAGTAACTTGGGAGTTCCTACTAGTAGGCAATGTGCCACTTCACTATTCACACGATAATGGCTAAACAGTAATATTTGTAATCTGAGTCATGCCTAGTGGCGTCTAGTGGAAAATATTGGAAATTGGAACTCTCATTTTGGAATAAGACACTCCCATTAAATATGCAAGTAGCACTACAAGAAAATGTTAATTCGCACACAGACAAATTGGTGTGGAAGATGTGTGTAAACAAGTATACATTCGGATTAGATACAAAAAAAACCCGTCAGGATTCTAGACATGGTAATTGGTACGCACAATTTTTTGTGTGTAATCCGAGTGGGTTGTACAAATTACACACAGAAAAGATGTGTACAATCCGAATGTGATTTCACTTCAATCCTACCCTATCTAACCCTTTAGTATCACCTCTCTCATTTCAAATGTGGATCTTTAGTATTGGATTTATGATTTCAAAATAGTTGCATTTAGTAACTAATATTTAAAGTCTATTTAGAATATTTAGTATTGCATTTGTGGTTCCAAAAATATTAGATTTAGTAACCACCAATTTGAAATCTATTTAAAGCATTTAGTATTGCATTTGTGGTTCCAAAAAAGTCGGATTTAGTAACTATCAATTTAAAATCTATTTAGAGTTTTTAGTATTGCATTTGCGGTTCCAAAAAAGACTGATTTATTATCTACCAATTTAAAATTAATCTATAATCTTTAGTAATGGATAAAGTTAATTCTATTTGAGTTATTTACCTACCTTAAATTCAATTCAATTCTAGAAATGCACATTTAATATTACAATCATAAATTTCAAATGTTATATTTATATGCATTATTTTTTTAGAAACGTTCATTATGTAGAAAAAAAAATAACTATTATGATTTTTTTATTATTAATAAACTCAATCCAAGAGTATTCAATACATACTAAGACTTGTGCAACTACAATATTTTGACTTGTGAATTAAAACAATGACTTAAGGAAAAGTATCAACCATCTTCATAGTGCATCTTTGATTCCACAAAGTGATTTTCACACCTGTAATATTAAAAGAATAACGATAATTAAGTCATCTAATCTAAAATTAGATAAACTAATGAAAGATATGAAGACATAGATTCAAGATATGCAGACATGATTGAATGGATGTCAACACATATGTGGACACAAAAAACTTTGAAGCAGCTTATGTAGACATAGATGAAAGATATGCAGACATGGATGGATAAATTTTTTGTGTAGTCACATAAAACTTTGAAGCAGCCGCGTACATGGATGAAAGGTCTGTAGACATAGATGAAGTTGTATAATCAAGAACTTTGAAGCATCTTATGGATACATGAATAAAAATATGTAGACATGGATGAAGTCGTATAGTCACAAAAATGCATTAGAATATATCAACCTTCTATGTTAATCGACTTGCTTTAGTAAAGACATTAGCAAACTGCAATAACTTGAATAACTCATTCAAGTACTCTTGGAGAAGCTGCAGATGCGCAAAAAATTTAAATCACTATTGTTAGGTTCCGAGATCTGGGTCAAAGGATGATTGGCTCAAATCCCGTTCCTCACTGGAGACTTAGATGATCTGATGTCTTCGGGTTGCTGTGCCTTGTCTTGTGTCCTTCCTTCCTTCCTCCCTTCCTGCAGAAGGGGCAGTACCAGACACAGAGAGGGGGGGTGGTGCCTGGTGAACCCTCTCCGATGCCTAAGTCAGTATCGTTTTTAGAGAGATAAACTAGAGAGATGTCAGAGCAAAATAATCCAAATTGCCAAGATCTCTGAATGAATTGTGAAAGTAGGGTATTTATAGGCAACAGTGTCATTAAGGTGGCTTAATGACATCGTTAACCTTTAAACACAGTTAATTAACCTTTAAACGCATAATTAAGACCTTAGGATACGGAGAAGGTAGGCAGCGTAAGCCGAGTATGGGAGTCCAAAAATGGTGCCGGGGCTCTTGGGGGGAGGAGAAATCCGACCCCCAAGGGTAGGGGTTGGGTGAGGGCACCCAACCCCTCCTAGGGAGGATAGGGTTGGCCAACCCCATCCCTCCTAGGAGAGATCGGGTTGGCTGACCCGATCTCTCCTAGGGGAGGTCGGGTGTGGCCACCCAACCTCACCTAGGTGAGTTTGCCTTGGCCGGACGAGCGCTCCGGCCTCGTCCGAGCCGTTGATGTTTTCGCGAAGTGTTCGGGTTTGAAGTTTCGATTTACAATCGTTAATGGGATGATAAAAATACAACGGTTTGGAAGTCAACGGGTTCAAATTGGGCGTATATCCATCACATGCCCCCGAGTCAACCAATGGCCTAACCCTTGATTGACTCTATTTCAGGATGGTATGATACGCGCAATTTGAAACCGGGGTTTTACCTTTCACTTGAGTGTTTGCTTATCCACGGATGCGTGTCTCCGATCCTGTCCCCTGTCTTATGAGATAGAGGAGTTGTAAACGTTAGAGTAGCGCGGACGTATGCCTAAGCACGCGTCCGTCTGAGGTGGGAGTAATAAACCTATCTTTGCTACCGGCGTATACTTAAAAAATTTACACTCGCATAAGGGCGCAATACGAATGCAATTAAGTAACTTACGCTTCAAATTCGTGCCGGGATTCTACCTAAGTGAGGAAAAATTCAATTTTGACCAAAAAAGTTTCCTAAGTATGAAATATTAGAAAATAAACCTATGGGATGTTAACTATGGTGAGTATGAGTTTAATCGTGGTTAATGGGGACTAGTTTTTGAATCTGTCCCTTGAAATTTTCCCTTCTAAAAATTAACGGTGTTGATTCGGCGACTTTGGAAAAACCCTAATCCTTTATACTATAAAAGGGTGAGTGTTTACCTCATTCTCGTTGTCCTTTTCTCTTCTTTTCTTTTCGACGGTGGGATTTCTGGTCAGGCTTACTTCTCGGGGCGCGCGTCGCATTGAGGTACGTGTTTTTTCTTTTTGTGTAAGCATTGCTCTTGAGGGACTTAATCCCGCTTCTCCTTCAATCGTTTCCTTACTTGTTTCGTTCTTGATTTGTATGTCTTCATGGTAATATAGTCCTGTTTGATTCATCATTTTTCCATCTTTTTTCTCTCATGTTTCCGCTTACTGGCGGGCAAAATCTTCTATATTGGGATTATAATTATCTCCTTTTGCCCCCTGTCTCTGCTTGTTGGCTAGTGGGGTCTCTCTATGCTGGGGGTTGTAACTATCTCCCCCTGTCCCCCTGCCTCTGCCTGTTGGCTGATGGGGTTTCTTTATGCTGGGGGTGGTGACTATCTCCCCTTGCCCCCTGCCTCTGCCTGTTGGTTGGTGGGGTCTTCTTATGCTGGGGGTGGTGACTATCTCCCCCTGCCCCCTGCCTCTGCCTGTTGGCTGGTGGGGTCTTCTTATGCTGGGGGTTATGACTATTTCCCCCTGCCCCCTGCCTCTGCCTGTTGGCTGGTGGGGTTTTTCTTGTCGTCTTTCTATTCTTGTCTTTTGGCTTTGTATCCATCATTTTAGGGAAATGAGTTTGTATCTCTTGTCCACTGTTCGCTTTCTGTTTTCCTTGGGCTAAGCCTGTGTTTTTTTCGATCAGCAGAACTTTCTGGTGATTGATGAGGAGTAAGAGGCCAGTACGTGTGGGAGTGGTTAATTCTGGGACCGGACCTTCGATTGCGAAAAGATCGGTTTTCTATGGTGTGGGGAAGTGTCCACTAGTTGGAGGTAAGAGTGGTGATGTTAGGGTGCCATCTTCTTTCTGTATTGATGCCCCCCAATCGAAGGTCCGGGAGCCATCTTTTCCTTCTTCCTTGTTTGGTGAGTCCTTGAGCATCTGAGTTTCCTTAGTGTACATTGGTTTTTACTTTGTGCTTTGTTATAGGTAGACTTCGTCTTCCGCGTCTGAGTCGGAAGGAGCTGTCTCGTCCACCTGTTGATGGAATTGTTGGGTCTGAGTGGGCGCCTTATTATGGCCGTGGGGCTCGTTTTGACAATCAATCTTCTTTGCAAACTCCTGAGGTTGGAGTTCGTGTTCTGCAGTCTGCTGTTCCTCCTGCCGATCGTGTGTCCCCGTCTAAAGGGTCGGAGGCAACTTATGAATTGGCTCGTGATGTGTTGGCTCGCTATGCTCCTGTAATTTTTGTTAACCGTGTTATCCTTTAGCATATTTCTTTTCCGTGCGTTATCTGTCTCATCCTTTGTTTTTGTTGCAGGGTATGGCCGACCTTGTTAATTTATCTTCCCTTGCTATTGACCTTGCTGAGGAGAGAAAGGTGTACGAGGACATTTGTGTCTCCCTTAACTCCAAGCTTATTAGCTGTTTGGAGCATAGTCGCATTACCGATTTGCGGTGCCGAGACTTGGAGGGTCGCATTGCTCTTCTCAATGAAGAGGTTGAGGCCTTGAGACAAAGGTCTTATCGTGACGAGGCACTCCGAGCTGCTGAGTTAGGCTCTCTGGAGGAAATGTTTCGTATGGAAGCGAAGGAGTGTGCCATTGTTGAGTATAAGGCTTCTTCCGCTTATCAGGCTGCTATCGACGTTCGCTGCTCTGTGGCGAAACGTATTTCTTTGAAGGAGATTCTCGAACGTATTTACGTGATTGCTCCTTTATTTCTTGTAGTGGTCTCGTGTGTTTGTGAGTTGTGGTTGTCTTTAGAGTTTAAAACTCCACCTTTCTTAGTGTTGCCATCTTTGTTTGATACACTTGTCTCTACTCGTTGTATACATGGCCGTGTGCTTATATCTCTTCTCATGATATCTCTCTGTGCTTTGTGTATGGCTCTTTGGTTATGGACCCTTCCCTTGGTGTGTCTCCTTTACTTATCCTTCTTTCTTGTTTTCCATCATGTCATACCTGCTATTTCATCAAGAAAAAACATTATGTGTTCTCCATATGACTTTACCTTGAGATTACTTTCTCATTGGATCTTTCTGAGCATGGTGCAATGATCTCTTATGATACCCTTTAAATGGTATGTATGGTACTATTAGACCAAAGATACGCTCTTGGTGGGCGTCGAATCTGATCACGAGACAGGCTCTCGGAGGGCACTTAACGTTTCTCAGGATAGGCTCCCGGAGGGCACAAGTTGAACCAAAGATACGCTCTTGGTTGGCGTCGACACTATTCGCGAGACAGGCTCTCGGAGGGCACTTAACGTTTCACAGGATAGGCTCCCGGAGGGCACAGGTTAGACCAAAGATACGCTCTTGGTTGGCGTCGAAACTATTCGCGAGACAGGCTCTCGGAGGGCACTTAACGTTTCACAGGATAGGCTCCCGGAGGGCACAGGTTAGACCAAAGATACGCTCCTGGTTGGCGTCGAAAACTGTTCACGAGACAGGCTCTCGGAGGGCGCTTAACGTTTCACAGGATAGGCTCCCGGAGGGCTCAGGTTAGACCAAAGATACGCTCCTGGTTGGCGTCGAAGCTGGTAGTTTGAAATCTACCTCAAGATACGCTCTTGGGGGCGTCGAATCTGGTAGTGTTTTTTCTACCTCAAGATACGCTCTTGGTGGCGTCGAATCTGGTAGGTTGCAAAGCTACCTCAAGATACGCTCCTGGGGGCGTCGAAATTCGTAGTTTTTGGAAACCACTCTCAAGATACGCTCTTGGTGCGTCGAAGGTCGTAGTGTAATAACTACTCTCAAGATACGCTCTTGGGGGCGTCGAAGTTCGTAGTATGAACACTACTCTCAAGATACGCTCTTGGGGGCGTCGAGGGTCGTAGTATAAATACTACTCTCAAGATACGCTCTTGGGGGCGTCGAAGGTCGTAGTATGAATACTACTCTCAAGATACGCTCTTGGTGCGTCGAAGGTTGTAGTGTAATAACTACTCTCAAGATACGCTCTTGGGGGCGTCGAAGTTCGTAGTATGAACACTACTCTCAAGATACGCTCTTGGGGGCGTCGAGGGTCGTAGTATGAATACTACTCTCAAGATACGCTCTTGGGGGCGTCGAAGGTCGTAGTATGAATACTACTCTCAAAATACGCTCTTGGGGGCGTCGAGACTGTTGTTGACTTGAAGTCATATCTGTGTAAGGATAACATCATGATTATATCACCACATTCATTGGAAAATGCCTTTGAAGGAAAACTTACTCTTTTAAGAGTGCTCATGTTTTCTGTACATGTGGGGTGGCTTGGGTGGGTCAAGACACCCTTTGGAGGAAAATATAGATAGTGGTAGAGTTGGAGGAACTTCGTGAGTTCTCCTTCTCAAAAGTTGTTTTAAAAACTTGGAAAGCTTGAACATGTAAAGTGCTAGATATGAAACTAAGGATATGGTCTTTTGTTTGTGTTTTCTTCTTAGACGTAGTACTTCTTTAGGTGCTCTCCACTGAAGGTGTTTGTGGAGATATACCCCTCCCCGTCCTCGAGGCGGTAAGCATTTACATAGGGAACCGACTCTATCTTGTATGGTCCTTCCCACTTTGGAGATAACTTTCTGACTTGGTCTAGGTGTGAGAATTCGTTCTTTCTGAGCACCAGTTCTCCTACGTGGAATTGTCTTTCCTTGACTTGGCGGTTGTAATATCTTGCTGACACAAGGCGCATCCGTGCCTGTGCTTCTTCTGAATTCCATCTTTTATCCTCCACCATGTCTAAGTCTAGAAGCCTTGCTTTGTTGTTCTCATGTTCTTCAAAGTACGTGGTTCTTAGGGATGACACTGCCATTTCTGCTGGCGCTACCGCTTCGGTCCCGTATACTAGGCCGAATGGCGTTTCTCCTGTGGATATCTTTGGTGTTGTCCGCACTGCCCATAGAACATTTTCCAGCTCATCTACCCAACTTCCCTTGGTAGCGTGGAGTCGTTTCTTTAGGCCATCTAGCACTATTTTGTTTGCTGACTCTACCTGTCCGTTTGTCTGAGGGTGCTTTACTGATGCGAAACGGTGGTCTATATTCAGTCTTTCGCAATACCACTGTAGTTTCTTGCTCTTGAACTGTGGTCCATTGTCACTTATTATTGCTTTTGGCACCCCGTACCTCGAAACAATGTGAGATTGAATGAAGTTGACGACTTGATCGTCTGTTGTCTTCCCCATTGCCTTTGCTTCTATCCACTTGGAGAAGTAGTCTATTGCTACGATTATGCAAGTCTTCTGACCTTTTGTACTTGGTAGGGGGCCTATCAGATCAATCCCCCATTGTGCGAATGGCCAGGCTCCCGAGATGGAGCTTAGCTTTGCTGCTGGGGCTGTTATATTTCTAGAGTACCTTTGGCAGTGATCACATTTTTGTACCAAGTCTGCTACTTCTTTGCTCATTGATGGCCAATAGTATCCTAGGTTGTAAACCTTTCGGCTTATTGACCGTGCTCCCTCATGGCACCCCGCGTCTCCCTCATGGAGTTCTGCAAGCACTCTTTCTGTTTCTGGGTATGTTATGCATTTGAGGAAAGGTGTGGAGTACCCCTTCTTGTAGAGTTCATTGTCCATCACTGCGTAATTCCTAGCCATCCTTTCAATCTTGACTGCCTCCACCTTATCCTTTGGGAGCTTTCCTTCCATGATGTATTGACGCATTGGGGTCATCCAGGCTTCTGCTTCATCTATTACTAGAACCTCCATTTGTTCTATCACTGATTGCATTCTTTGTTCTACAAAGTGAACCTCTTTGCCTGCTTCTACCCCTAGGGCTAGTTTGCTTAAGGCGTCTGCCTCTTGGTTTTGTTCTCTTGGGACTGACTCAATGTCGAAGCTTTGGAAGCTCTTTATTAGGTCCCTGGCTTGCTGCAAGTATTTCTGCATGTTTTCGGACTTTGCAGTGTAGATTCCTTTCACTTGATTGACGACTAGTTGAGAATCACACTTGACTCTTAGATGCTTTGCCCCTACTCCTTTGGCTATTCTCAGGCCAGTTATTAGTGCTTCGTACTCAGCCTCATTGTTTGTTGCCTTAAAGGTGAGTGCCATGGCATAGCGCATAGGTGTATCGCTGTTTGGTGGGTATAGTAAGAGGCCTGCACCTGAACCTCCTCCGTTGGATGACCCATCAGTATGCATCTCCCATAATTCTTCTGATTGTTTCTCCTGACTACTACTTGCCTCGCATGTAGTTTTGACTTCTCCCAAGTCTTCGTCTGGATTAATTCCGGTGAATTCGGCGATAAAATCTGCTAGAGCCTGACCCTTTATGGCTGTTCTTGGGGCGAAATGAATGCGAAACTCACTTAGCTCAATTGCCCATTTGGTCAGTCTTCCCGATGTGTCTGGTCTCTGGAGGAGGTGTTTCAATGGTTGGTCTGTGAGGACTGTTACTTCATGCCCATGAAAATACGGTCTCAACTTTCTTGCTGATATAATCAGTGCATAGAGGTACTTTTCTATTGGCAAGTAGTTGATCTCATACTTTGCCAATGTTTTGCTTACGAAGTATACCGGCAATTGTGCAGCGTTTTCTTCTTTGATTAGCACTGAGCTTACTGCCACATTGCTCACGGAGATGTAGAGGTAGAGGGGCTCCCCTGGTGTAGGCTTTGCTAGGGGCGGTAGTGTTTTTAGGTGTTGCTTGAGTTGCTGGAAGGCTTCCTCACATCTCGGTGTCCATTCGAATTTCTTGTTTGCCCTTAGTACCTCAAAGAAGGGTAATGCCTTGTCTCCTATTTTGGATAGGAATCTGTTAAGGGCTGCCAACCTCCCATTCAGTCGTTGAACCTCTTTGTGCTTCGTAGGTGACTGCATTTCTTCAATTGCTTGAAGTTTTTCGGGGTTTACCTCTATGCCTCGCTGGCTTACCATGAAGCCTAAAAATTTCCCTGATTGCACCCCAAATGCGCATTTTTTCGGATTTAGACGGACCTGGTACTGCCTCATCTTCTCGAATGTTGAGCGAAGGTTCTCCACATGGTCCTTCTTCTCTTTGGATTTGACTATCATATCGTCCACATATGCCTCCATTGTCTTCCCTATCATGTCCCCAAAGATTTTGTTGACCATTCTTTGATATGTTGCTCCAGCATTTATGAGTCCGAAAGGCATCACCGTGTAATGGTATATCTCGCTATCAGCATAGAATGCTGTGTGAGGGGCGTCCTCGGGTGCCATTTTTATCTGGTTGTATCCTGAGTATTCATCCATGAAGCTCATTAGTTGGTGACCTGATGTTGCATCCACTAACTGATCTATTCTTGGTAACAGATATGAGTCCTTTGGGCATGCTTTGTTTAAGTCACGATAGTCGATACACATTCTCCAACTTCCCCCCGGCTTCTTTACCAGTACTGGGTTTGCCACCCATGTCTGGAATCTGATTTCCTTGATGAACTTTGTCTTTAGTAGCTTTTCTACTTCTTCTTGGATAGCTATCTTTTTGCTTCCTCCCATTGGTCTCACCTTCTGTGTTGTTGGTCGCGTTGCCGCGTCTATATTGAGCTTGTGTGAGATTACTTATTCTGATATTCCTGGCATATCGCTTGGTGACCAGACGAACAGATCCTTGTATTCCCTTAGTAAAGCTACTAAGTGGTTTTCCTCTTCCTGAGATAAGGCAGTCCCGATTTTGGCCTTCCTATCGGGTTCTTCTATGAGTATCTCTTTTAGTTCCTCCATGGGGGCTGGTCTTCCATGATCTTCTCTTGGGTCCTCATCTACTAGTAGGACTTCTCTTGTTTTCTTCCTCTTGCCTAGTGCAATCCTTGCACATTTCCTTGCTACCTTCTGGTTACCTTTTACTTCCCCTATGCCTTGGCCTGTGGGGAATTTCATTTTCTGATGTAGTGTTGATGGTACCATACCCCACTTGTTGATTGTAGTGGTACCCAGGACCCCATTGTACTCCTCCATTTCTTCTGTGATGAAGAATGGGACATCAATCTTTAGCTGCCTCTGGCCTGTACCCAGTGTCACAGGTAGTGTGACTGCCCCCAGTGGGTATGTTGGCTTTCCTGAAAATCCTACCAAGGGGGAGTGAACCTGTTTTATGCTACTTGGCCTTACTCCTAGTATGTTGAGGACTTTCTTGCTAATGATGTTGGGTGAGCTTCCACTGTCTACTAGGATTCTTCCAATGTCCATATCAGTGATCTTCAATGTTATGACCAGGGCATCCTTGTTGTCTGGTAACACATGCTCCATGTCTCTTCTTGAAAATTCTATTATGTCTTCTCTCTTTCCTTCTGCTTGTTCTTCCTTTGGCTTAGGGTCCCCTAACTCTGCCATATATGCTTCTCTGGCATTTGCTGACTCTCCTCCAGCTCCATAACCCCCATGAATGACATAAACGCCTGCCATCTAGCTGGTGATAATTAGGCTTTCTGTCCGAAGCCCACAGACGGCACCAAGTGTTAGGTTCCGAGATCTGGGTCAAAGGATGATTGGCTCAAATCCCGTTCCTCACTGGAGACTTAGATGATCTGATGTCTTCGGGTTGCTCTGCCTTGTCTTGTGTCCTTCCTTCCTTCCTCCCTTCCTGCAGAAGGGGCAGTACCAGACACAGAGAGGGGGGGGGGGTGCCTGGTGAACCCTCTCCGATGCCTAAGTCAGTATCGTTTTTAGAGAGATAAACTAGAGAGATGTCAGAGCAAAATAATCCAAATTGCCAAGATCTCTGAATGAATTGTGAAAGTGGGGTATTTATAGGCAACGGTGTCATTAAGGTGGCTTAATGACATCGTTAACCTTTAAACACAGTTAATTAACCTTTAAACGCATAATTAAGACCTTAGGATACGGAGAAGGTAGGCGGCGTAAGCCGAGTATGGGAGTCCAAAAATGGTGCCGGGGCTCTTGGGGGGAGGAGAAATCCGACCCCCAAGGGTAGGGGTTGGGTGAGGGCACCCAACCCCTCCTAGGGAGGATGGGGTTGGCCAACCCCATCCCTCCTAGGAGAGATCGGGTTGGCCGACCCGATCTCTCCTAGGAGAGATCGGGTTGGCCGACCCGATCTCTCCTAGGAGAGATCGGGTTGGCTGACCCGATCTCTCCTAGGGGAGGTCGGGTGTGGCCACCCAACCTCACCTAGGTGAGTTTGCCTTGGCCGGACGAGCGCTCCGGCCTCGTCCGAGCCGTTGATGTTTTCGCGAAGTGTTCGGGTTTGAAGTTTCGATTTACAATCGTTAATGGGATGATAAAAATACAACGGTTTGGAAGTCAACGGGTTCAAATTGGGCGTATATCCATCAACTATCATTAATGTTCGATCCAGTGCGAAGTAATGGACAAGATATATATACCTTCTACACCAAGTGTAACGTTCCCATTTTAACACCTTGTGTGCCAATCACAGCCTAGACGACATGCTCTCGACAAAGAAGGAGACAAAAAGACTTAATCATCGTTATGCTGTGGAAAAAAAACATTAATATACAAAACAATCAAAGTTCCAAAATACAACACCTATCAAAATATTATGCTAACAATAAAAAAAGGATATCATGGTCAATAAAGGATCTAAAAAATGAACTAATGGGGAAAAGAGAATCAACAACACTATTTTGCTCCATATTCTGTCATTCAACTAGTAAATTCCTAATTCCTTACAGTTTGGAATTACAATGCCTATGGTTTCTACGCTTATGTGTTTCCAGAGATCCCATGCGACATGTCTCTTCAAATGAGTAATGCTACAAATTCTGAAAGTCAACAGTTTTCTGAAATGAAAAAAGATTCAACTTTTACTACGAGTTTCACAATTTCTAGCATTACCCATTTGAAAGGCAGCATCATGCATAGCATAAGAACTCTTTGTGTTTGCCCTGCAAAATTTTCAAGCAAGAAAAGACCCAAAGCTTGATGGAGTTTCAAGACTATTTCTAAGTTAGTGCCATGTTCTGACCCTATAGAGGAGAAGGGAACTTTGATTGGCAAAGAAAGTAGGAGGGCTACAAAAAACTCCTACAGATCTAAGACAAGACTAGTTATCTGTAATAATTCCGCATCCAGAAGATATTTACCTGCCATTTGCAAAACCAAAATTAATGAAGTCAACGAAAATATTAAGGAGGCTCCATATCTTGTTGAGACTCAACTGAAAACTTAATATTACATACATTTAGCTTATGGCATTCGTAGTCCGTACTGGGCTTTGAAAGCCTTGCTATTAACCCAGATTTCCAGTCAAAGGATTAACAAAGCAAGTTATCGTTTGCATTAAAGGTGAGTCTCCCTTCTGCAACAAGAACTCAGATGCCTTGAATGCTGTGCTACCCATGGTCTTTATTTTTGTGACAAATCCCTGATTTCCTTAGATAACAGACTACAACTACCAGTTGGATCTTCTCTTCCAAGAGAATATAGATATTTATCTAACCTATAGCCAATGACAACCACAAACTTTAATGAGCTCGATAAGTATTAGATGGAAGGAAATGACATGTTTACATCATCTGGGCGACCATGGAAGTTCATCAAAATGGATGCTCTAATATATCACTTTGGTTAGAAAATACCAACTGGAAATAAATCCACAACAGGTCAAAATTTCAATTGAAGAAAGCAATGGAACAAGGATTTAACATGGTAGCTGAACCCATATTCCATCATACCCAGTTCCTTCCAATTTCGACTTGTACTCTCTTGTGCCACAAACTTGTTAATACCCAGCAACTATTTTTCAATAACCATGATTTTTTTAAGGATGCTGCGGAAGCTTTGTAAGCTTTGCAAATTTTATGCGTGAGTGGAAAAGAGAATCAAAGGGTAGTGATGATATCTATCAGCAGCTCAAATTCACAACAGAAATACACCATAGATGAACCAACTACCTGATCACCAATATGTAGGTACCGAGTGGAGTCGATGTCGTATAGTCTGACACCTCCTTTTCTTGCCTTTTCTTCACCACCTAAGATGCCATGGTCTTTCTGGAGGCATAGATTTGGTGGGGCCCACATGAGCCTGCTTACTCGGTCCCTCGCCGTGTCAGCCTGTCTCGACTCGCTGTTGGGACAACCATAAATTAGGGCCTTGTTTACGGATGAAGTTCGATGCAAGGAGGCCAAAGACTTCATTTCTTCCAAAATACTTTATATAGCAAGGAGTGCTCCTGGAGCCCACCGAGATTCTTGGCAAGGCACGGTCGGGAGGTCGGTGGTGAAGAATACGTAGGGGCACAACATCACCAACAACGATATCATATATCGATATCTCAATTTTTCTGCCACCTCTAACAACCTGAAATAAAATAATGATTATCTTTTTGGGATGCAAAGAAGAAAGCTATATATAACATATATATCAAAGGAAATAAGCAAAACCTTCGGATGAATATTTATTTTATTGTTATTTAAGTTTTCAAATTGAATAGACTTTTTTCACTTATAACTGCAAAGATAAAAAGTGATAACCTAAATTAGAATGCCAATGGAAATAGGTATGTTCGTCGACAATACCCAATAGTTCCTGCAGATACGTCCTCATAGTCACTAGTAATTCCATTTTCTAAGTTTGTCTTTAAGAGATATCCAAAGTCCAAGCAACTTAACCAGATATATAAAAGGTTGATATGCAAGTTTGAAGATGAATAATCAATGCTCACCAAGTTAGTTATCCTACTAAAAGCAATAAAATACATATTACCCCTCCATATGTTCGCAGAGCAGCCAAATTAGTATATATTGTCATTGTAACGAGTTAGTCTTGACCGATTCCATACTGCCACACATCTAACCATGATTAAGGTCACATCCCCTTCTCCCAAAAAAAAAAAGATGAAATACTCACAACACCAAAATCTGCATAACCAGTGTCTCCTGCCCCATCTTTCTATATAGGATAGCCTAATAGAGGAAGAAGCATAGGGAAGTGAAAATATAAGCAACTAGAAGATTTTTTCCCATCTAGGTTAACATCTTTTAGACCTAATGTCTTGAACTCAAATGAAGCCGTAAAGATAGCTGAATTAAAATTTGTAACTTTCCAACAAACCATACTTATTGTTAATCTTCCCTTCAATTAACAAGAACAAGAACAAACTAACATGAGCCCAATATATAGAGTGATTGCCAGTCAGGAATTACAACTCTGACTAATTTATACCATAAAACTCAGTATTTTTTAAGTAATTAATTAAAATGCTAGTAATTGAAGAGAAATTACCTCAATTGGAGAAATTGCCTAAAATTCAAAATTAGGGTTTTAAATTTTAGACCAAGAACACTAACGAGGTGAACCGAAATTCTTAAGGAGTTGTATCTGGTTGTAGCAGGCGGGCGGCAAGAGGGTGATAGCGAACGCTGAGTGGGCAGCGACAGAAAAATAGTGGGTCACGTCGGACAGCGAGTGGGCGGCTGAGGCGATGGATTTTCAGTGAGCTCTCCTCAAGACTAGTCGGACGAGCTCCAATAAGGCTAATCTTATAAGATTCATCTTGATCGAACTAGGTGATGTCGAAGGCAATGCCGATCTTCTCCTCTCGCTACTCTCTCTCTATCTCTATTTCTCTCTCTCTCTCTCTCTCTCCTCTGAGCTTCCTCTCTCTAGCAGATCTTCTTTGTTTGTATATATGTATAAAGCTTCCTCCAGAAGCTAACTTAACATTCTCGAAAAAAAAAGGAAGCTAACTTTACAAATATGTGTGTAAACGATCATAGAAGGAAGACATACAAAATACACACCGTAATATTGTGTTGTGTAATTCGGTATGGATTTCGAATGTAATATAAAAAATCACATTTTTCAGCTGATATGTATGCTTTTGGTGTGCAATCCTTGTGCAAACACACACAGCTACTGCCGTGTGTACCATATCCGTGTGTACTTGCACATTTTCTTGTAGTGTAGGTAAGGTGAGTACCCCGGGTAGCTATGTGAACGATGTAATCTCTTTCTGTGTTGTCCAAACCGAATATTAGGTATAGATTTCCGTTTTCACATGCAACCGACTAAAAAACAGCATCTTCCATATTAAGCGTCTATAATTCAGCGACTTCTCGCATTCTATGATTTGCAGTGTATTTGTTTGAATTTTGTAGAGAATTTGATGTTTGACAAGAAAAATTCGACTGAAACTAAAAACAAGTGGATTTGTACTGCAGAATTGATCTCTTTATTCATTGATACTCTCCAGCTATATATAGAAGAAGAGATAACAAAAAAGCTACAGATGTGGATAACTCCCACGTGCCTACACTAACTAACAAACTTCTAATAATAGGAAAACGACTTTTGACTGAAATTCAGGAATCTAAACAGAAAACAAGAATATAACGTTGCAGACTTGAGCAACACTCCAACAGTATTCTCTTCTAATTCGATTATTGGGCTCACGTGAATTGTTCTGGTTAATCTTGAAACAGTAGGTTTCTTTGACCTCTATATTTTTATTTTCATTTAATTAAGTGTGGTTGCTTGGATTTAGGATCGGAGGGAAAGGGAGTTGATGACATATTTAGAAATGATTTCAATTAAAGTTCAGTTGAATCATGAAAGTGTAGATTTTGGGACCTGTGTGTTAGTTGGCTTTTTCATGATTGTACATCGATTATGGTGACCCTTGAATGGATTGAAATATTGCTTGGTTCTATAATTGATTGATAGTCCTTGGAAACAATGAATATAGTTTGAAGTAGATGTGTGGTTGTACCCTGTATTTTGGTTTCGGATGACCACTACCTATAAAGATACTAGGATAAAGGAAAATGAATGTATCAGAATAGATGGAAGGATATCCAAATCTAGAAGATGTGTTATGGATATAGTTGGTATTGTTAGAGCAATGCTCATGATTCTTATTTCTAGCTACTTGTACATGTTTGTTAGCTACTTATCTCAAGTATGAGCTGGTGAAGTTGAGCCGGGGAGAGGAGACAGTTAGTAATTGTGGAAGCTTTGGATGCAATGCAATCACTTTGGCAGATTAATGTGGTGGATATTGAGACCACACTATCACGTGTTTGCTACCTACCTAATTTGTTTCCAACAACCACAGGGTGCAAACACTGCTTACACAAGACACAGACAACAGCCTCCGACATGACAACAACCTCACTAAACAACACCACCCCGCTCCATCCTATCCTATCCCTATCCCTATCCCTATCCCTATCCTAGACAATAATAAATCTTCCTAAACCTCCTCTAATCTATCAGTACTGCTTCTGTTTCTGTGATGTATGTATGTATGTATCTCATCAAATACTCCAACTATATCTTGATACTACTATCAACATTAACTTATTTCTTACACTAAAAACAAAGTCAATGAGAATAATTTTAATTTGATTAGCTCATTAATCTTGGGGTACTGTCTTTATTTAATCAAGCCTCAACGTTACCATTTCACTCTTGCCACAACCTCTTTTGTTGCAGGCGTGGTACCTATTGAAAGAATAGGGGTAAAACTACATGAAGCCAGAAATACATAGAAAATGTTCTACTAAATGTATCATCAAATCATTCATTGGTAGTTACAAAATGGTTTCGCAAGACAAAAAACTAAATGTATAAATTAAGTACCGAAACAATATACAAAAATTGAGTAATGTATTGCAAAGCACTATATAAGTAAATACATAAAGATCACGGGGCATCAGTTTTACTTTTTACTAGGAGAACGGTAGGAAGAATAATAACCCAGAGTTCCACAATGCATGCATTGTGATCGAGGTCATAAGGTTGCGAGTTGGAACATACTTTAATCCTAAAACATCATGCATAAAATACCTACTTTTTAATTCATCTCCAACAATGTATTCAATTTTCGTAACATTTTTTAAAAGCATACATGCTGGCCTATAAAAGTTATCAAAATATCTTATGTAACACATGATATATCAAATTTTACTAAAACCAAACAACTTTGAAAATTGTCCAGGAGTGAAATGTGCAAGGGCAAAAACAACATTACTTTTAACACAGCTACTTGGGTTGGACCCATGGCAAAAGAACAGAAGAAATTGTCGAAATGTTAGAGTCATTTAAGTTTATGCACATAAGTTTGAGTTCTTTTAATTAAATTGCCACAAATATGCATGTCAATACAAGTTTATGTTATGGATTAATATAGTGTGGGGGTTTATTATGTAGTACAATAGTATGGGGGGTAATGTGATATTATAGATAGCTAGTTTATTATATATAGCTCATATTGTATGAGGAGTAGTTATGTTTGCATCTATGAATTGACTATGTTTGCATGAGCTTAGGCTCTTCTGTATATTCGATTATCTTCCCGTTCCTTTACCTAATCCACATTCTCTGTTCCTAATCTATACATCTTCTTCTATCGATGGATAGATCGTATCATTGGTATCAGAGCGATCTTTCCTCGGCTATGGTGACTTTGTTCGATTCCGGTCACTACTACCGATTTCGACCGCCTCCGCTCAGACCACCACTACCGCCTTCTGCACCGGCCACCGGCCCTCCTCTGTCTGCGCCATCTTCAAGTCATATTCGTTCGATTACAAGTTAAGACCACCTATCGTCATCTCTATTTGTTTTTGTGCCTGCTTGTATCAACACGAATCAAGTTACAAAGGTAATTGCTGCACACACAAAAAACGTTCATAATTGCTGCTGGTACTCTAAAAGAAGATTGTTGTCCTGCTACTTGGTCTTGCTGCTTGGTCTTAGTGCTTAAACTTGGGAAGAAAATAGTGACCACTGCTGTGATTTTTTCTACCTTGGGCGCTGCTGCAATTTATCTGCTTCTTGTTGCTGCGATTTAGAATCTTTGTGCTGCTGTGATTTCTGCTGCTGTCAATTTCTGGTTAGTGCTGCTATTTCTGGTTGTGCTGCAATTTCTGGATTTGCGCTCTCAAGGTGTTCGATGAAATGCCTAAGAGTAATATTTGAAGAAACTGCTTTGCTTGTTCTATTATACTAGTATATTTGACTCCAGTTTACAATGATCAATGCTAAATTTCTTCATACTCTAGATTTGATTCTGAAAGATGTACTAAAAATGAAGGGATTGTTAGATGATGCTTCAACAAAACTTGCAAAATCATTGGACAAAGTATGTCATCGTTTAATTAAAGATGAAGATGTCGACAACGAACATATTAATGAGCTTATTACTTGTGTCGAATTACATGGGGTGCTTGATAATGTGGTTGTTAAACCTTGCTTGAATGAAATTGTGGGCGAAGCAAATAGTCATTTCAATGAAGTTGTTGGCTTAGAGAATGAGCTTTTTGGTAAGGTCTCTACGGCTGAAATGCTAATATCTATCAATTATCATGGTGAAGATAAAGTGGAGTGTAAATGTGTTGAAGCAAATATTATTGAGGATGGCCAGGTCTTCCTCAACCAATGGTTGCACATGAAGATATTATTAGTGTTACTAGAGATGATCCAGTTATTAACATGGGTTGTGCAGTTGTTGACACAGATGGTAACACTAACGGTCTACTTGTTGACATGATACCAAGCAATGATGTGATGACATATTCAATGGTGTATTGTGATCCTTTTTGGATACCTATTCTTACATCCGGTTGAAGCTCAGTTGCGTTTCTTACTTCAAAAGTTGGCTTTCACAGGTAGTTCAGACATGATTATTGACTTGGTGGGCAACCCGAAGTTGAAGAGTCTATTTTTTTGTGGAGATTTCCTTCTAGGTTGGACACTCGTGCGAGACTATGATGGCTTTAATGGTCCGGGAAGTTTTCTAGCTGCTTTTATCTTCTCTTTGGCTCTTGTTCGGGATTATGATGGGTTTAATGGTCCCAGACACATCTTGAGGACAAGGTGTTTTTCAAGGGGTGGGCTATGTTATGGATTAATATAGGGTTAAGAACCTATGAAAGGTCTGAACTATCACCCATGTTAACGGGAGAGGTCTGAAATTTAAAAAGTTAATAACAGAGGTCTAAAATTTCAATTTTGTTGATTTGAGCAATTTTGTTGATTTGAGGTTTTCCGTCCATTTTGAGGGTTAAATTTAACAGAATTGTGTGAAATGACATTTTTGCCCCTTTAATATTTTGTTTTATTGAATATCTTATTTAAGGAAATGTGAAATGACAATTTTACCCCTAAAGTCAAACTAAAGCCACCCAACTCCGGCCACCGCCACCCAACTCCGGCCACCACCACCGGACTCCGGCGACCACCACCTCGACTCCGACGACCAAACCTCGGCTCCGGCGACTCGACTCCGGCCCCGATCGGAGCCTAAAAGCTCCGATCGGGGCCAAAAAACTCCGATCGGGGCCAAAAAGCTCCGATCGGGGCAAAAAAAAGCTCCGATCGGAGCTATGTGGCTCTGGTCGGAGCCACAGAGCTCCGATCTAGAGCTCTGTGGCTTCGGCCGGGGCCACAGAGCTCCAGATCGGAGCTCTGTGGCCCCGGCAGGAGCCACAGAGCTTTTTTGGCTCCGATCGGAGCTCAATCAGGGCCGGTGGCTCCGATCGGAGCCCAATCGGGGCCGGTGGCTCCGATCGGAGCCCAATCGGGGCCGGTGGCTCCGATTTTGGCCCAATCGGAGCCTTGGTGGTGGTCGCCGGAGTACGGTGGTGGTCGCCGGAGTACGATTGGTGGTCGCCGGAGTACCGTGGTGGCTTCAAGGGCATTTTGGTCTTTTCACTCCAAGCATGTGAGGGGCACACTTGATAGAAGGGCATTTTTGGAAATTTATTTTATTTCCGGTCACATGCCAAGCATGTGACCAACTTCCGTTAGTTTTAACGGAAAAAACTAACGGAGACCACTGTTATCAACAAAATTGAAATTTCAGACCTCTGTTATTAACTTTTTAAATTTCAGACCTCTCCCGTTAACATGAGTGATAGTTCAGACCTTTCATAGGTTCTTAACCCATTAATATAGTGTGGGGGTTTATTATGTAGTACAATAGTATAGGGGTAATATGATAGTATAGATAGCTAGTCTGTTATATATAGCTCACATTGTATGAGGAGTAGTTATGTTTGCATCTATGAATTGACTATATTTGCATGAGCTCAGGCTCTTCTCTATATCTGATTATCTTCCTGTTCCTTTACCTAATACATATTCTCCGTTCCTAATCTATACATCTTCTTCTATCGATCGATAGATCGTATCAGTTTTTATGTGCAGAACAACTTATTGACATACCTATGCTTTCCTTCGAATACAATCAACAATGGACATAAAAAGAAAAATAGATAAATAAGTTTTAATTATCAAGAATATTATAAATAAAGAACATGAACTCACCAATAAGTTTTGTGGCTTGATGTCGCAATAACAAATGTCAACAATGTTGTGTAGGTAAGAAAGTACCCACAAACATGAATTGAGAGGAGGATGAAGAATTTTAGCATTTATATAAATAAAATCGATGTCATTAGATAGCTATACTACTAATTTTATTGAATCTCTATCCATGTAGAAGCGATGTATATATGAACTCTGAAATTATATTCATTGAAATTCTTCTACTAAAAATATTCATTGAATCATTCTATGAATAAGAAGAGGTATAATGATGATGATTTATTAAAGAGAGAAAATTGGATGAAACATCTACCCTATTTGGTCCTGATGTAGCTCCGACAGCAAAATCAAAAACGGATTTCCCAAAACCTACCAATGTACTTTGATTTGAAGAAATATGGACTCTAAAGAACTAACCACATAATAGTTTTATAGCAATCAAATTGAACAGATCTTTAAAATTGTAACTCAATCTCTTTAAAATTGAAGAGATTACCTGGCCCTAGTAAGAGAATGAACCCTTCAAGATACCTGCAAATGGAAATTGATATTTCATCTAAAAAGCCTCGAATATATTTTAATATTCCTAAATAGAAAAACACAAACTCAAAAAAAAACCATCATGCATCAACACGTATTGACATTTTATTCAAACAGCCTTATCATTTAAGTGATAGCTACTTGATAGGGCACAAACTCACAACACGCACTAAATTTGACCTTTAGTAGCAGTAACTTGAAGTCGCCAAGCAACAAAAAACAAATAATCTACACGAAGGTATGAAATTAACTAAAACTAACAAAATAAGAAAATCAAACAACAAAAAGCTAAGAAATGACACCGAGATTGCTACATACCGGATCTTGATATCGTATTCTTCTTCGTATTGATCTTGCTCCATCGATACTGCTACCTCATATTCCATGTTCGATCGCCCAACCACAGCTCCACAACGGCATCACCATCGCACCCAGTCGCCAGCCGCTGTTGCGCTTCCTGTAACTGACGCTCCGCTTCCACATTGAACAAAGCTAATTTGTGACCTTCATCAGACCCATCGAGTCCTATTCCGAACTCAGTCCGCCCCAGTTTATTCCTACAACCATAGCCTCGTTGAAACTGACCTCGATAGAGCCGCTCCCCGATCCAACTCCTCGTTCTGCCCCTTACTTGCTCCTTTTGATTCGTTGTTGTCTCCTTCTCCGTTTTATTTCTCATGGGTCTTCAATTGAAGGCGAAAAATTTAACATTGGGCTCGAACGAACCTTGTATGACCTGCTAGACCATAGCCACGATGTGAAAATACTAGAAGTTTGCCTTGAGGGGGATGGCCTGCGTTGATGTGAGGGGCGTGTCGCGGTGGAGAGTTTGGTTTGGAGGCGGAATGTTAAGAAGAGGGAGATGTAGAGATTTGGAAGATGAGGAGTTGAGTTGTTGAGGAGGTGAATGGGTATTAATTAGGGTCATCATCGCCATCAAGGTAAAGGGTATTAATTAGGGATGTGGATGTTTTTAACGCGACATATAACTTCGCGCTGGTTGTGGATGTTTTTAACGCGACATATAACTTTGATGTTATATGTCGCGTTAAAAACATCCACAACCAGCGCGTATGATGGATATGTGTCCAATTCGGGTTCGTATTTATATTTCGGACCTCGTAAACACGTCAAAAATCACATCACTGCTTAGAAAACGCCTCCTAAGGGCCAAAACGGTCCGGAAGCGCAGTACGCGCGTCCGGACCGGACCTCCGGGTTGCAGCAACCCGGATTTCCGGATTGCAGCAATCCGGACCTCGCCGAATTGCAGCAATCCGGACCTCGCCGAATTGCCCAAATTCGACGAGGTCCGGATTGCTCTATGGGTATTACGCGATTACCGTTACGCATAGGGAAGTCGAGTTCGCGCATTGCCAATATTGATGACGGTTACCGCTTGCCTTTGAACCGTCATCAAACTGCTTCAAAACCGGGTCCGGTCCCAAGGTAGCCTATAAATAGGAGACCTTGGCCACCATTTTCACACATCCTCTCATTTGCCCAACTTTGGCATTTTGAGCTCTGACTTCTCTCTAGAAATATTTTCTCTCTCTAGAGTTATCTTTCTCCTTTTTAGCCCAATCGTGACTTAAGCATCGGAGAGGGCTCCACTAGCACCCCCCCCTTTCCATGCTAGTATTGGCCCTTTGTGCAGGAACGGGCCCCGCAGCTAAGGTGTGGAAGAGAAATAGGAGTAAGATGTGCCCAGACGCTAAGACTTGTGCCCAGACAGCCGTTTCCTGAGACACAGACTTTTCCCAAGACACAGCATTAAACCGAACACTCGTCATCGGCATTAGGCGAATACCTCTTCCAAGCGAAGGGTGTCAGCCCAAAAACCCGAACAACCCAATCAGACAGACGCGTCCATCCGACCCAGTTCAACCAGGACGCAACATTTGGCGCCGTCTCCGTGATTCGAACAAAAGCTACCATACCGCAAAGACATGACGAGTGATCCGAACCCTCCCGAAGAGGTTAACGCGAGAAATGCATGGAAAAGGCCTGGGCGTCCTAAGAAGTCTCCGGCAAGCAAAAGAGCAGGAGGTCAGAAGCCAGCTGGAAGCCAGCCGGGACCTTCCCACATACCGAGAGCTACTTCCGTAGCTTCATCCATGCCAACCGAGGATGTGCTCGACGCACAACACAATCACCGAGAATCAAGTGACGAGCATCGTACCCCCACCTGGTTTCGAGCCAGAGATGCATGATGATGATGAATTTCAGACTGAAACGCCGCAAGGTGAACAACAAAGAACAGGAGCAAACCCGATGCCTACGGTTACTTCAGCAATGATGGCTGCGCTGGAAGAATTACTCGCATTCCGCGAGTCACTAAAAAATCAATGATATGCGGCTCAACCACCTCCAACCGCCCAGGAACACTGCGCCAACAAGAGAAATGTCGCAAGACACTACCCGCCTAGGCGGTCCATTCCAGGGTAGAGACCAACATGCAAGATATGAAGCCGCACGTTCATACACTCCTTCCCAAGGAGCCCGTCATTGGAGGAATGAAAGGCAACCCCCACACCACCGCTCACAGCAGCCAACGAAGCATGATCCCTTCCAGGCCACAAGCAGAGATCAATCTGACATCTACCATAACACTAGTCGGCGAAATCCTGCAACGGACTATGCTACGCCTGTAAAAGGGTTTACTGCCGAGATGTTAGAAGAAATTGTTGAGAAAAAGATGAAAGAAGCAAAGATGAAGGGTATGCACGCGCTTGAGGAAAGGGCGTCGCATCCGTTCGCAGACCACCTTGTAAACAGTCGCGTCCCAGACGCACTGTACCGGATTGGAGGAGATCTCTATCGCGGAAAGGGAGATCCAGTGGAACACGTGCAGAAGCACGAGGCCTCTCTGCTAGGAAGAACGAAGAACCCACACCACTTTGCAATGACGTTTTCACAAACTCTTGTCGGAACAGCAGCACACTGGTTCTTCTCGCTGCCATGCGGAAGCATCACCTCATGGGCAAACCTAAAGGCTAAGTTCATTCAGCGATATATGGGCGAACACACATTGCTAAAAGGAAAAAATGCTCTGGACGACGTCCAACACTAAAATGAAGAATCTCTCGCTGAGTATTACGTTCGCTTCAACCAGAATATCTCTGATATTCAGGGGAACCCGACGGAAGGAGAGATAGTACGAGCATTCATCCGAAACCTCGGACGAAGAGGCTACGCCTTAGCAGAAAAGATGGCAAAGCGCCCAGCTGAAACTCTAGAAGAGTTAGCCGCAAGAGTTAAAGAGTACGTGGACCTAGAAAGGTTCAGGAGCCAGAACAAGGCGAAAGTCTCTGCTGCAAAGGCGAAAGAAAACCCAAAGCAGAATCAAGCAAAACCGCCCTCAAGCGGTCAACAAGGAAGAAATTGGCAGCCTCAGCCGAAAAGGCCTTTTCAAGGAGATTTCCAGAAACTAAGAGAAGTAAACCTCGCTGACTGCATTCCATTGAATGCGCCACTGTCCGTGATATTGAAGGAAATGAAGGATGCGAACATGTGGAAAGAGCCGAACAATTTCAGAAAAGGTCCGCTGGGGAAAGACAAAGACAAGTGGTGTGAAAACCATGAGGTCTTCGGCCACGAAACGGACAGCTGTGTCAGCCTACTTTTCCGCATTAACAACTTCGTCC
Source organism: Clarkia xantiana subsp. parviflora (assembly GCA_036873135.1). Classification (NCBI taxonomy): domain Eukaryota; kingdom Viridiplantae; phylum Streptophyta; class Magnoliopsida; order Myrtales; family Onagraceae; genus Clarkia; species Clarkia xantiana. The sequence goes on along the minus strand of JAPTYO010000021.1, from coordinate 8,293,522 downwards.
TCAAGGGCGAATTGAAGTAATTCGTCGATCAAGGCGACAGCCCCCAAAAGAAGACTCAAGCAGAGTCATCAAAGAAAGGAAACAAAGGCAAAGAGAAAGTCAACGACAACCCTCCGCCGGCCAAGCGAGGTGTTATCAATGTTATCCACGGGGGACCTGCCGCCGGAGGTCAAGTGTCAAATGCTCGGGACGTTCATGCATCCCAAGCAGCAACATTGCCAAGATATGGAAAGCGCAAGCAACCGGAGCAAGACGACGTGGTTATGCAATTTTCCAGGGAAGACTTAAAGCATATCGTTTACCCTCACGACGATGCTTTAGTCATAACCATGGACATCGACGGATATGATGTGAAGAGAATTCTCGTTGATGGTGGAAGCTCTGCTGACATTTTACATGTCAAAGTCCTGGAGCAACTGGGAAAGTCAGTTAAAGACTTGACTCCGGGAACTTTCTCGCTAGTCAGCTTTGCCGGGGCAGCCACATACCCCCTGGGAACGATCACGCTTCCTGTCATCCTAGGCCAAGGGTAGAAAGCATTGCACGTCAACGTCACTTTTTTCGTTGTGGAATCTCTTGGGGCCTATAACAGAATTTTAGGGCGAACAACGATCAACCCTTACGTGATCGTGCCCTCTACTGTCTACCAGAAGATGAAATTCCCTACTAACCACGGGATCGGGGAAGTACTAGGCGACCAGATATCCGCAAGACGATGTACGTCAACGCCCTAAGAGCATAGCAGCATTTCCATGTGGCGATGGTGAATTCTTTCAAGAAGCAAAAAATTGTTGATGGTGGAAGGCATGAGCAAGCTGTCATAGTTTGGAATCCACAAGAGTACGTTCGGTATTCATCATGGAACCAGATATGGCTCGTCAAGCAGGGTGAAGGCGAGCCAATCATGAACTACTTCAACAGATTCGCTGCCAATGCCTCTTTGGCAAAAGCAACAAGAGAGGAAGTCATAAGCGTGTTCTTTGCAAACATGAACGCCAGATCCTTCCTTCTCTTCGGAAGAACTCATGGATGGCAAACAACCAGGACCATGGCAGATCTAAAAGACAAACTCGAGACGGCAGACTTGTGTGAACAAGAACTGAGGTGGGGTACACCCCTCAGTTGGGACAAAGAAGTTCAAGCTAAAACGAACAAACAGGAAGGCGCAAGCATTAATATGGACAACATCTTCACACCGCTAAACACGTTTGTTGAAGACATTTACGTCAACCTACTCAAAAATAAGCTCCCGAGTCCACTTGTTCCAAAGACTGCTTTCTTGGGCAACAACGTTAAGGAATGGTGCAAATACCACAAAACCTGGGGACACAACACAAACATGTGTCTACCACTGAGATGGGAGATAGAAGAATGCATCGCGCTGGGTGCGTTAAGGCGATTTATTGCAACTGACTCTGCGACGTCATCGTCAAACCAACCATGAAAGAGACGGGAGAAATGACTACCTTTCCGATTACTTTGCGCATTTCTATTCTAAGTGTTTTAGAATCATCGCATCTAGTTTCTTTACATGTTTTAAGAATGAATGATCGGTTGACGCCTTCTCGAAAAAACAATGTAAATACGCGCAAGTATCTAATGAAGTCAATCTACATTTGTAGGTATATATCTTTGTCTTGCATGCTATTTTGGATTGAACGCGAAGTAACAAAACTACGCACTTATTATCTTCATCAACAATCCAAGATATTATGCCATGTGCAAGCAAAAAATCTACAACGAGTTACGACAACGCTTATCATCAACAACAACTTACTCATATTGACGACTATATCAAAAGGCGTCATCATGGAATCAACAACTTGGAATTAAACCCAAGATATATTCAAAGTCAGCATGCTGCAACAACATATTTGCAAGGACATAATTGCAACCTTTTACTTCAAAGCGTCATACCAACGACGTCCTACTTCAAAACGTCATGTTAACGACGTTCTACTTCAAAACGTCATACCAACGACGTCCTGCTTCAAACGACATATTAACGACGTTCTATCTACAACGTCCTATTGATGACATACAAATGACATGCTGTGACATCTCTTGTTAGAGGCAAATCCTCATGTTCATCGCCATTCCCTGGATTCAAAACAGGACGGGGAAATACAATACAGGACTGATCACCCCATAAGTGGCGGAAGTTCTCTTGTTAGACAACGACCCCTCGCTACAACAAGTGTGTATCTCCTATTAAGGGGTCACACTTTACGGCGAACGTCCTCTTGTTAGAAGACAATCCCGTACTATGAATTCCTGCTTAAGGGTTCACTCTTTACGGCGAACGTCCTCTTGTTAGAAGACAATCCCGTACTATGAATTCCTGCTTAAGGGTTCACTCTTTACGGCGAACGTCCTCTTGTTAGAGGACAATCCCGTACTATGAATTCCTGCTTAAGGGTTCACTCTTTACGGCAAATGTCCTCTTGTTAGATGACAATCCCGTACTATGAATTCCTGCTTATGGGTTCACTCTTTACGGCAAACGTCCTCTTGTTAGAGGACAATCCCGTACTATGAATTCCTGCTTAAGGGTTCACTCTTTACGGCGAACGTCCTCTTGTTAGATGACAATCCCGTACTATTAATTCCTGCTTAAGGGTTCACTCTTTACGGCGAACGTCCTCTTGTTAGATGAAAATCCCGTACTATGAATTCCTGTTTAAGGGTTCACTCTTTACGGCGAACGTCCTCTTGTTAGATGACAATCCCGTACTAAGAATTCCTTCTTAAGGGTTCACACTTTACGACGAAAGTCCTCTTGTTAGATGACAATCCCGTACTATAGATTTTCAAAGAGTGTTGCATGATTCCTGGACGCGGAAATCATGCATAACAATACATATTTTCAAAACGTGTTACGTGGTTCCTGGACGCAGGAATCATGTATCACAAATTTTTTTTTTCAAAAACAAAAATGTTTTTACGTATGCTTCCCCAACGCGGGTTGATACACACTGGCAGGTGCTCACCCTGTTTCTAAAACTCATAAAATTAACAAGTCGAGTCTTGTACAACGTCGCCTTAGAGTGGAACTAAGAGACGGTAAAAACTAGTATCTTGCTTAGCCAAGATAACACCTTTCAAATATACTACTTGTTAAGAAAAGTCGCTATACGCGAAATACTTGACAGGTTACAACATATATAGCGGCAAGTTATTCAGGAAAGAAGGGCAACATGCGTAATGCATCATGCAAATAATCTTGAGAACATCTCAAGTCATCAATCAAGAAGTGGCTAACGGTCACGGCTACGGAGACTACATCTATGATTACTAGTCATCCGCATTCAACAAAAACAATAAGTGATAACGGTATGAAATATTACTAACGAGTTATCATGTAAACTGTTATGCATAAAGCATGTTTAAACGACATAGTTCAAAGCGAACAAGTCACAAGCAATAACCAAGGAACAACTCCAACAAAAGTTCCAAACATAGAAGCCGGGGGGCAAACAGATTCAGAAACGAGTTCAACATATCCAAAAGCAATAAGCATGGCACAAATCAAAGAACGCCATCATCTCTAACAGGACTGGGTGGAACAGGAAGAAGTTGCACATTAGTGTCGCCACCGTCTTCTCCAAACAAAAAGGCAAACTGAGCTGCTGTAGCATCCAAACGACGGAGCTCGACAACGTGCCCAACCGCAAACTCCGCATACGGCCCTAACCTGTTAAAGGGAGAGTCGGGAGCAAGAATGCTCACCCTACGAACAAAGTCTTCAGCAAACTCGCTAAGCATAGGAGCGGCCTTCGCCGTAGCAGCAGCAGTAACCGCGCTGTCAAACTCAGGAGTAGTAGGGAACTTTCCAAGTCCCTCCTCAATGCCGGCCATCATTGCCTCTTCGCGCACCTTCTGACAGGAAACCTTGTGGTTGCCTGCATTGTCAGAAATCGCCTTCTCAATAGCAACATTCTTAGCTTCAAGCTGAACAAGGCGGGCATGATCATAATCATAACGGGCATCAAAATCCGTCATCTTCAAAGTAAGACGGCGCACTTCATCCTTAGCTTCCTTAAGCTCGTCGGACACAACGACAGCATTATCGGCGATAGCATGCTTCTCCTGGACAAGTTCCAACATGAAGGAGGCCATGTTCACCATGTCAGAAACAACCTGAAAACAGCAAGACAATAAGCATACATGTTCGGAAACAACGAGCATAGCAAAGAAAGACACTTACTGGTGTGAATCCAGACAATGATCTCTCAACAAAGGTTCGCGCCTCTTCGTCGCTCGATGGCCGAACAAGTCGATCACCAGGAGGAACGGATCGATGAAGAACACGCACACCAACTTCTGGCATGCTAATCCGGGAACTCTTGGGGAAAGTGAGATCACCTGTTGCGTACGGCATCCACTTATCATCCAATATATCGCATTCCAAAGGACGAAGCAGATCCGCACGTCCAAGTGGCAGGAGCACTATATGCAAACCAACTAGAGTTATGCAAAAACCAAAAACAAAGCACACAGACAAGTGTTCATCTCATACCAGAATGAAGAGCACATTCCACCTCGGGCCGCTCCTTCGAGCGGGGGGCAGACAGCGCATCCTTGCAACCGTCAACTTCCTTCCCTTTATGGTAGTCTTCGGGCGCTTCGAACTGCTCAAAGGACGCATCCCAGCGGCGGACCGTTTGGCAAAATCAGGAGTGGCAACAACGCAATCAGTAACAAGCGTCTTGCGACCTGCAAATTGCACACAAAGCTACAATCAAAATACAACTAAACTAAGACAGTGTACAAGGAAGACTGTTTATCCAAACCGTTTACCTTTTCCAGGCCCGGAAGCCGCCGATGCTCCGGGAGCAAGAGATGGAACAATCCTTCCGTTAGAAGCAATCCTGCGACCGGCTGCCGTTTGCAAAGACGAGCTTTTTCCGTCAAACCGACCTACATTGCAACACGGTAAAAGTTATAAAAATGCTCAACATACCGAAGCCGCAGAAGGGAGCACATGAATCCCAGCATCGACCAACTCCTAATTAGATGCGCGTAGAAAACAAGTAAAACCACGCGATCACTGACAATGATATATCTGCTTTATCACCTCCCTATCCAGCAAGGAGAGCTCCCAAAAGCAGGCGCGAGATCAGATTTCCGAATACACTCGACGTCCCAAGTCGTGCCCGCATCATGCGTAACAAAGTAATGGTGCCTCCAGTGATCGGCAGAGCGATCCACGGCGGCAACCAATCGATGACTGAAATCCCACTTGGCTTCACCAAAACCAAGTTCCTCAAACCCATCACCTTGCAAGTTCGGCCAGCGTACTTTCACGCTACACAACCCCGTAGAGTCCGGACTGTTAAGCTGATAAAAGCAGCGAAAGATGGTGGGAGAATAATGCCATGACTGCCTGTGAAACAGCACCGTAAAGCAAGTCCACACCCGAATTCCATTGGGCGCAAGATCTAAGGGGGAAATCCCATAGTCGCTACAAAGCTCAATCAGGTCAGGGCAATAAGGAAAGCGCAAACCCTCCCTAACATGAGATGTATAAACGACGGACAAGTCTATAGGTAGAGGGGTAGCATCTCCTAAACTACTCTTACGAAGCATATCAAAGGGGTAAACAGCCTCTACGCGAGGGGCAAGTACAGAAGCACTCGCATACAGTGCAAACAAGGGCATATCCAAACAGTTAGTAATACCTAACCAATATTCCGTCTCTTCGACGGGAGGTGCCTCAGCAGAAGGCTCAGTAACTACGCCCTCATCAGTGCCCAAAACACTATCTACTTGTGAAACCAAATCTACCTCCAAGTCATCCTCAACGTCAGAATTAAAAGGAGTCTGCAATAGAGGAGTGGTGGACTTACTCATAGCGGCAATTCGATCAAAATGAAAGGAGTTCCACAAGAGGTTACTGCGACTTCACAATCTGCAAGAACCAAACAAGAAGTCTACACGTCAAAGTCATGCGATCATAAAGCGCCAATGCACATAACAACATACGTGTAGCAAAGTCAACGCACATATAAAAGTTGATGCGTGCAACAAAAGTGGCCAACATCCCAAGAAGCTAGCATGCAAGGGGTACGACTAACGTGACGAACCGCGAAGAGCAAACGCGACAACACTTAGGAAAAATATTTTTCTAGGGCATCAAGACAACAAACGACTACTTCCAAAGACGTTTAGCAACTTTCGGCAACCAACAAACCCGTTAAGGAAAAAACAACACGTTCCGATCAAAAGACTGTTACGCGAAGGCATGGGGGCAATATTTTAAATGGTGAAATTTTAGCACGACTAGGCACGGAGGTAAAAAATTGTCTAAGGCATGAGCTAAAGATAACGGCAATAGAAACCAACCAGCAATTATTCAACATACGTACACCAATGAGCAGCTCTATGCAACAACAACGACAAATAGTTCAAAGGAACAACAACACGGCAACATCCAAAAATCAAGACGAATATGTTCTGTAAAATCGAGTTTTCAGACTACCTCAAAATGTGAAAAAAAGTATCACAATGGACTCCACTCGTCGAGACGATTTCAGAAAGGTAAAGACCGCGGTGAACGGAGCACGGGAAGGCGGCGCGTGGGTTACACGCGCCGGCAAAGCGACGCACACGCGACGGCGCGTGAGGGCGCGTCCGGCGTCGGCTGACAATTCTGAAGGCGGCGCCGGAATCCTCGCGGTGTTCTGAGTCAATTGGTGGTGTCAATTTCTGAAAACAAGCCAAGAATCAAACACGTAACTTTCGGGATGCACCTAAAGCTTACGGCGGTGAAGAAACTATGAACAAACAAATGGTTTCTAGAAATGGTGGAGCAATTACCTGCAAAGAAGGATGAAGATTGAATTCCAAAAAAGCTGGAAGAATGATTGGGGATTAGTGTAACCACATATCCCAAAAGATTCATTAATGATAAGGATCAAAGGAGTGATTCATCTACATCCACACCTAAGTGCTTACGGTATACTCCACCCTCTTCTATGTATTTACCAATCTCTACGCGTATGATTATTTTGGTACTACGCATATCAAATTCATCATTTTACATGCATGTTTGCGTATCGCATGATTCATGATTTATTAATCGCTAAGTCATTTTAGGGTATACTGATTATATTCCTAGCATCACATAGTTACGTTCTTGCCATGACCGTCACTCGTACATGCATGTTGATAAATAGCATGCCCGCATGACATATTACTAATCGCTTATATCCCAAGCGGTAATCATGTTTGCATGTTATATATGTGCATTCTCTATTGCACTAACCGCGATGACAGGAAATAAAGTCACCCGGTCAAAAAATCAAAGGACGGATGAAATCAAGACTTCTACGTCCAACGGTTGATAAAAACCGGAAGGTTAGCTTCAAGCTCAAATTGAACATGTACCCTAACTTAAAATAGAGTCAAGAAAGGTTTTAAAACCGTTACTTGACTCGGGGGCAAGTGATGGATATGTGTCCGATTCGGGTTCGTATTTATATTTCGGACCTCGTAAACACGTCAACAATCACATCACGGCTTAGAAAACGCCTCCCAAGGGCCAAAACGGTCCGGAATCGCGGTACGCGCGTCCGGACCGGACCTCTGGATTGCTCTATGGGTATTACGCGATTACCGTTACGCATAGGGAAGTCGAGTTCGCGCATTGCCAATATTGATGACGGTTACCGCTTGCCTTTGAACCGTCATCAAACTGCTTCAAAACCGGGTCCGGTCCCAAGGTAGCCTATAAATAGGAGACCTTGGCCACCCATTTTCACACATCCTCTCATTTGCCCAACTTTGGCATTTTGAGCTCTGACTTCTCTCTAGAAATATTTTCTCTCTCTAGAGTTATCTTTCTCCTTTTTAGCCCAATCGTGACTTAAGCATCAGAGAGGGCTCCACTAGCACCACCCCCCCCCCCCTTTCGGTGCTAGTATTGGCCCTTTGTGCCGGAACGGGCCCCGCAGCTAAGGTGTGGAAGAAAAATAGGTGTAAGATGTGCCCAGACGTTAAGACTTGTGCCCAGACAGCCGTTTCCTGAGACACAGACTTTTCCTGAGACACAGACTTTTCCCGAGACACAGCGTTAAACCGAACACTCGTCATCGGCATTAGGCGAATACCTCTTCCAGGCGAAGGGTGTCAGCCCAAAAACCCGAACAACCCAATCAGACAGACGCATCCATCCGACCCAGTTCAACCAGGACGCAAGAGCGTATGTCTCACGGGCGCATCAGATATTTGTGTGACGTGGCACACTCAGAAGCCCTCTTATTGATGATGTGACATGCTCAGAAACTCTCTTTTATCTCACCTCTTGCTTTATTATATACTAGGGGCTGACCTTGCACTACGCGCAGGGCGATCTGCTAAACTGTAAACTTTAATATGTATATAATATTGAAATTAACTGACGATATTTAGTATAAGAAATATAAATGTCATATAAAAAATAAATTAAGTTAGAGAATATTATGTTAGTTTATGGAAACAACTTTAAGATTTCTCAAGATAGATTGGCATGCTCAAACCCTAAAGTATCCGTAATGGAAAATAAAAATCTCTATTATATAAATATCTCTTCAGATGTATAATGCTACAAATAAATACAATATTAACTTTAGCCCAACCCAACTATTAACTATGGCAAGAGTATTAAGCCCACTACCAAAATTATTAACCCAACCCACTAATTGAACAAACTAATTAAAGTTACTCTGTTAATAATACTTTGAAAGCGTATGTATATGCATGCCACTGTCACTTTTACAATGAAACCCTCCCTATCTTTCTCCTCATTCTCACCCCTCCACAACACAAACAACAATACATGCTACCTCTGCCATATCATAATCGGCCGTTCCGTCTCCGAGCTTCTACCAACTAACTTCTGGAAAAATCACCCAAATACCCAGTATTTGAAACTCAAACACCAAAACAAGGGAAATTTCGTCCAAAACTCAAAATAACCAATGGCTCATCTCTCAGATGCGCTATTTAGGGCGCATCTGAGAGATGCGCCATTTTCCCCGGCGCGGTTACGGTAGAATTTTTTACCGTTAACCAAAATGCCGCAACTGCCAGATGCGCCCTAAATGGCGCATCTGGCAGTTGCGCCATTTTGGTCGCCTATAAAACCACAGCAGTCGGAAATTTTCCCTTTTGGCGCATTTGGCAGAATATTTTATTGTTGTTATTGAATAGTTGAAAAATCAGTCCATCAATTGCTGTACCAATCTATACTAAGGTAATATATCTGATTTGCAGTTCATATTTTAGTTAGTTGTACATAGTTATTTCAATGATGACATAAAATAGTATTGCCTGGTACAAGATTTAGATTTAGTGTTGCCAATATGTATATATTGTAAGTATGTATGTAGTGATGTGCTAATACACTATGTAATAATAATCATGTAGGAAAATATGGTGACCCTATGGTTTCGATACGATGATGAGTGGTTTCGATACGATGGTAATAGAGGCATTACACTTGATGATGTAATATTTGTAGCTAAGAGCATGACCCGATGCCGAGCACGAAATGTTAAATTATTTTGGATGTTCGATGGAGAAATGAACACAGTCGGCTCTCAAAGTTATTGGGAGTCCATTTTGTCGTTAGGCATCGAGCAAATTGAACTGGTTCTCATACCAGAACTGGACGTCACATATCAGATGAGCGTTTTAAGGGTACGCGGAGGCAATGGTGAAGGGGAGAGCAGCAATGCTAATGCAGATGAAGGTGAATGTAGCAATGCTAATGCGGATGTAGGTGATGCGACCCTACCAGAGGTTGTAGAGAGGGATGAGCGGTATTCATCCGACTCTGGAGCAGAGCCATTCGAAGAGTTGGTGAACCGGGAGAACCGGGTGGGAGACTACGAGTTCATAGATCAGTGGTCGGAGGGGGAAAATGAGGAGGGTGTTGGATCACGGGCGAAGCTCCGTTACGTTCTTGACGGAAAGCTCGAACTCCTGGGCTCCGCGTAATCCTGCAAAAAGGGGATGACCTGGGTGGTGACCCAGAATCTCTCTCCGATGCTTAAATGAGTATGTGATCATTGGGGTGGTAAGCAATAGTCTAAGTGCGTATAGATAGATCGTTTTCTGAGGTAACTTTCTCCTATATATAGGAGGGGAAGCTACTCAGTTACCTGTGACCGTGATTGGCCGTTTTACCCATGATTCCGCATATCTCGCTACGATTCCGTATATCTCGTTCGGGATTCCATATATCTCGCCCCACGCTCCGCGTATCTTGCCCACTCTCCGAGTATCTCGGGCACGCCCTGCGTATCTCGGGGGAGTTTATCTATATCTTTAACCGTCTTCCCACTACTCTATCTAGTAGGCGGGTTTCTCGGTCTTATCCTCTGATCACAAGTCCCAACTTCTGTCGGGGACTCCAGATTTATCTCATTCTAGGTCACCACCCAGGACCTTTTGTCTCACGAGACAGGTCCAGCCTCCGCGGGGCTTTATTATCGGAGCCTTTACTAAGGCATATCGGGGCCTGCTCAGAGGCTTCTCGTCGGGAGCATTCAGCTCATATATCGGGACCGCCGAAGTCGGGACCCTTCGTACTGGGCTTCTGAGCCTTCCAGGCTTTTCACGAGGCCCACTGGACCTACTCGCCGTCCATTGGCTGTTAACGGGGCTAACGATTACATCGGAACCCATCAGAGTTATCTTGGGCCCACTGGACTCTCTGGGTAGTTGCCAAATCCGAGGAGACTCCTCGGTTACTGCAGCATTAAATGCTGGGGATTATGAAACGACGCTTAAATCGGCGTGACTGTTGCTTTCTGAAAAAGCACTTATTACGTCACCACGTCTCTTCTGTACCGTCCTCTTAATCTTGACGATCAGGATCGAATCGTTTCATCTTCTACGGTCAAGATTAAATCCTTCCAGTTGTCTTCTTGCTTATAAAAGCTAAAATCCTGGCATTATTCACTTCTTCTTCACCCTCTCAGTTTCTGGAAGTTCTGCCATTCTCGAATTCGAAGTTTTCTTCTCCAAGGTTCTTCTGCTCTTCAAGTGATCCAAGGCCTTCAATCTCCCCGATCCTTCTTCATCTTCAGCAAGCATCCATCGACAATGTCTGGTAAGGTTTCCCTTCTCTGTTCTCGTGATTTGCTAATATTATCCTCTCCTCCTTTCTTGAATTTTTCTGTCTGTAACCGTTTTTAGACGGGGCTAGTTCTGAGGCTAGGACTGCTTTTACCTTTGAACTTGCTGTTAACAAGATTTCCGAGGCCTCGTATGAGGTTGCTCTCCGAGAGGGCTGCATTACCTCGGATTGGGAGCCTCGTTTCCCCTACGAGTCTCAGCCTACCGTCAGGAGGAAGCATATCGTCACGCGTCCTCGAGAGGGAGAAGTGTTCGTCTCCGCCGTACAGATAAGCGCGGGGATTCGATTCCCCTTCTGCGAGAACCTGGTGGAGATGTGCAACTTCTACAAGACGCACCCCTGTACCTTCTCTCCACACGCCATCCGCGTGTGGAATGCCTTCCAGCTTCTGTGCCTCCGCCAGCAGTGGACGTACAGTCTACTACTCTTCCGCACATTCTACGGAATGAAGTTCAATAAGGCTGGTGTTTGCTCCTTCTCCCCCCGACTCCCCAAGTGGACAAAGGAGCAACTTTCACGTTTCGGCTGGGATAGCGAGACCTGGAAGTTCCACAAGGATCGGGTGCTGATTCGCGACTCGGGGTCTCATAATAGCGGATGGAAGAAGTATTACTTCTTCGTCCAAAACAGCTCTGTCCCATGGCCCTGATGGGAGGTCGTGGCGGACCCTGCCCCCAAGCTCGAGGTCTACAGAGAGGATGACCTCAACACACTCCAGCCGGTTCAGCTTTATCGTTGGGGGGACTCCTTCATACCCCTCGACGCCAACAAGCTCATGGAGAAGGACTTGATTCATATCGGGGTCCGGCTACTCGATTCTGTTTCCAAGAATTTAGTGATCTGGGTAATACTTCTAACCCCCTTCTCTTTTATTTTTGCAGCCAAGAAGGCATCTCTGCTGACTCATCTCATGTTGAAGCAGGGCGAGGCTGATGCCGTCCCAGGTGGCTCCAAGAGGAAGCGGAAATCGCTGGAGAAGGGAGCTTCCTCTTCCGCCACTCCTTCTGCTGCCCCTCCGACCGAGGAGCAGATCGTGGCCAAGCGAGCCAGGAGGGAGGAGATTGACCAAGCCTTCGGGGTCACTACCGCCGAGGAAGGTAAGCGTGTCCGTCGTGCTATTAAAAGATATAAAAAGCTGGTTCCCGAGGAGTTTATCCCCGCTGATCGGGAATCGCGGGTTCGAGAAATCAAATACATCCTTCGAGGAGAAACCCCCCGCGTTCTCAAGGCGGGATACTACAACTTCTTCGGAAAGAACCAACACCTCGAGCGTCAAATCATCTGGTGCCCTCGTGGTACCCTTCCTGACTTTATTCGTCCCGCCACCGCAGGTCCATCGGAGGCTGTCACTCCGAGGAAGGCTGCTACTCCAGCCCGGGCCACGACTCCACAGGCGCCGGTGACGGAGGAGACCCCGACGGAAGCTCAGTTCCGTCAGGTGACTGATTTGGAGGCTTCTCCTCCCTCCGAGGAGCCCAATGAGGGTGGCCTACTTTTCTGCCGAAAGCCAGGTCAAAGCAGCCTAAGGCCAGTCGTGAGGGACGTGTCCCGAAGTCCTCCTCCAGAGCTTCGCACTCCGACTCCCGAGCCACCGGCCGAGGTGGCTCCTCCGGCTGAAGATTCCAGGGTCATCCCTCCTCTCCCCGTGGATGAAAATCTTTACAAGATTTTCACCCCTGATCAGGAGACGGTTCCTTGGAACCCGATCGAGTCTCTCCACGGGGTCTCACTCCAACGGGGGGGATCTTCAGCAAGAATTGGCCATGCATCTGCTGGCGGGGTCAATTCCTCCAGCTTTGAAGCGGCCGCTCTCCTTGGTGCGGGAGGACATTGAGGAGGAGCTCCGCGCTATGGCCGTCCGTCGGATGGAGGTAATACTTTACCTTTACTTTGTTTTCTTCATTGTCTTTGCCTTCGACCATCGGATTCTAATCCTTTTTTCCCTTTTGTCTTAGGAAACCGCGGACCAGCAACGCTGCTTTGGCCTCATCCTGGCTTTGAAGGGTGCTTTGGAGGAGGTACAAGCCAAGTCAAACCCCGACGCGTTGGCCAAGCTCCAGGCGGACCTCGACGAGGCTGTGGCGGCCAGGAATAAGATGGCCAAGGAGAAAACTCTCCTTGACGAGATGGCTTCGGGCCTGCTCAAGCAGGTTCAGGATCACGAGGCTGTCCTGCGTCGGGAGCGGAAGATGGTCCAGGCGGATCAGCAGCAGAACAAGTCGGAGAAAAGGCAGCTCGTCCACGAGAAGGGTGTTCTCGCGGAAGGTCTCGCGGAGGCCAAGGCGGGGCTCGAGGCCAAGCTGGCTGAGGCCAAGGCTCAGGGCCACGAGGAAGGTCGCCTGCAGGGTCGCGAGGAGGGTCGTCTGCAAGGCCGCGAGGAGTATCGGAATTCTGATGATTTCAAGGTGGATGCTGTGGGGTTCTGCAAATCTGAGGTGGAGAACGTCCTGTTCAATGCCGTCGAGGAGCTCTACACAGCATACGAGGATTCCATCGACTTCAAGAAGTCCAAGACTCTCGCCCCTTTCGCGGAGAAGTACTTCAACCTCCCAGCAGAGAGTGAAGAGACTGATGCCGTGGACCCGGCTTCGCGGACTGCGGAGCCTTTCTCCCAGGCCCCTCCGAATCTTGCTCCCTCCAACGCTGCTGAGGACCTGACTTCCAACAAGGACCAAGCTTAATGCTCTATTCTTTTAGTCCTTGTAATTTTTCTCCTTTCTATTTTCTATCGGAACCTTTAGGCCTTCGAGCCTTTATATAAGCAGTTTTCTTTCATCTGTTTTGGTCCCGATAATCGTTTGCACTATTTAAAGGACTTCATACATCCTTCCGATGCTTTACTCGAGACTTCACCACTTAAGGTTTCTTGTCTATTCGGGACCTCACCATTTAAGGTTTCTCGTCTACTCGGGACTTCACCACTTAAGATTTCTCGTCCATACTTAATGTCTTTCGTGACATTTTGCTCGGAACTTCACCACTTAAGGTTTCTCGTCCATATTACTTAATGTCTTTCGTGACATTTTCGTACATCACTTAAGATGATTTACTTCGCACCCCTTAAGGCTTTTACCGCGTCAAACCAGACGACTTTAATCGTACCCCTTAAGGGCTTTTATCGCGTCCTTCTAGACGACCTACGCGGACCCGTTAGGGCTTTTTCCTACCCTTTAAGGCTTTTTGCCGCATCATATAGACGACTTACGCGGACCCGTTGGGGCTTTTTCGTACCCTTTAAGGCTTTTTGCCGCATCATATAGACGACTTACGCGGACCCGTTGGGGCTTTTTCGTACCCTTTAAGGCTTTTTGCCGCATCATATAGACGACTTACGCGGACCTGTTGGGGCTTTTTCGTACCCTTTAAGGCTTTTTGCCGCATCATATAGACGACTTACTCATACCCCGTAGGGCTTTTGTCCGTACCTCGAAAGGCTTTTGGTTGCATCATAAAGACGACTTACTCATACCCCGTAGGGCTTTTGTCCGTACCTCGAAAGGCTTTTTGTCGCGCCATAAAGGCGACTTACTCGTACCTCGTAAGGCTTTTATCGTACCTCGAAAGGCTTTTTGTCGCGCCCTTCAGGACGTCTTACTAACAGTTAGAATAAATCTAAAAGCAATAGGATCGAAAGCAACTTTTATTTATTAACAACTCAAAGCTGGCTTACATCGGATCTTTATCGATAGACAATTTGCGCCATTCGCGGCGACTTAATATCAAACATGATACTTCTTCAAGTGTGCGCCACTGAAGGAATGCTTCAACGTCTTGCCATCAAGGTCCTCTAGCTTGTATGCATTGGGGGCTGGCATCCCTACGATCTTGTAAGGTCCTTCCCATTTCGGCGATAGCTGGTTGATCCGATCTTGATGAACGAACTCGTTCCTCCGCCAGACAAGTTCTCCAACGAAGAATTGTCGGGACTTGACACGCCGATTGTAATATCGGGCTGTTGTCAGACGCATTCGAGCCTGAACTTCATCAGCCTTCCACCTCTTCTCCTCGAGCAAGTCTAAGTCTAGACGTCTCATTTCCTCGTTCGTCAGAGGCTCGTAATACCTCCTGCGATGGGACGCCACCGCTATCTCTACGGGAGTAACTGCCTCCGTGCCGTAAACAAGGCCAAAGGGAGTTTCCCCTGTCGACTGCTTGGGTGTTGTTCTAACTGCCCACAGCACGTTTTCAAGCTCATCCAACCAATGACCTTGCAAGGCGTAGACTCTCTTCTTCAAGCCATCCATCACGATCTTGTTGGCTGATTCGACTTGGCCATTGGTCTGAGCATGGTGGATGGAAGCTGTCCGATGTTCGATGTTCAACTCCTCCAGGTACTCCTTCAACTGAGCCCCATTGAACGGAGGGCCATTATCGCTGATCAACACTCGAGGAACCCCATACCGGGATATGATCTGAGTTTGAAGGAACTTGAGGATCTGCTGTCCCGTCGTCTTGGCCAATGCTTTAGCCTCTATCCACTTTGAGAAGTAATCGATGGCCACGAGTAAATACTTGCACTGACCTTTCGCTTGGGGAAGAGGTCCCACCAAGTCAATGCCCCATTACGCGAAGGGCCAGGCACTCCTGATGGACATCAAGTCCGCGGCGGGAGCCACGATATTCGGAGCGTACCTTTGGCATGCATCGCAGGATCAGACCATTGTTGTTGCTTCCTTGTTCATCGATGGCCAATAGTAGCCTAGGTTCAACGCCTTCCTCACAATGGATCGGGCCCCTTCATGACAGGCCGCGACTCCCTCGTGTAGCTCTCTTAGGATCCGATTCGTATCAGGCTCCGCCATACATTTCAGAAAAGGCTTTACATGCCCCCTCTTGTATAATTGGTTGTCCACCATTACGTAGTCGTTCGCAATTCGACGCAACCTGACAGCTGCCACTTCATCATCGGGGAGTGCCCCCGTAGTCAGGTATGTAACCATCGGGGTCATCAAGGTGGGTTTCTCTTCCTCCTCCGATCCTGCTTCAATAGCGCAAACCTCCGTCGGATCGATGGTTGAGATAATCACTTTCTCAAGAAAGTGCACCTTCCGATTCTCATCGGGGGCCACTCCCAGAGCAAACTTGCTTAGAGCGTCTGCCTCCGCATTTTCTTCTCTCGGGATCGCCTCGACATCGAAGCTTTTTAAGCTTCCCTTCAAAGTCTGCACCTCGTGCAAATACTTCCTCATTGTCGGGCTCTTGGCTTCATAGTTCCCCTGGACTTGGTTCACGATCAAGCTGGCATCGCACTTCACTTTTAAATGATCGACTCCCGTACCCTTGGCAATCTTAAGGCCCGTGATGAGAGCTTCATACTCTGCTTCATTGTTGGTGGCCCTAAACGTCAAGGCCAAGGCATATCGCAAGGGCTCACCTCCGCCGGGCGGTATTAATACGAATCCTGCCCCCGATCCTTCTACACTTGATGAACCATTAGTGTACATCTCCCAAGTGTTCTCCTCATTTGGCTGTTCTGGCTGTTCTGCTATCGGGACCTCCATGGTTGCCCCCTCTACAGGACCCGCTTCTTCTAGATCGGGTGCTGTAGACTCAGCTATCTGCCAATGCCTGGCCTTTAATAGCGGTTCTCGGAGCAAAATGTATACGGAACTCCGTAAGCTCGATGGCCCATTTCACCAGTCTCCCCGACGCCTCCGGTCGGTTCAAAAAGTGCTTCAAGGGCTGATTGGTTAACACCGTAACCTCGTGGGCATGGAAGTAAGGTAAGAGCTTTCGAGCGGCAACAATCAACGCAAATAGATGCTTCTCAATAGCGGGATAATTCATTTCTGATTTGGCAAATGCCTTGCTTACATAATAGACAGACACTTGGTTGCCCTTGACAATCTTAATCAAAACAGAACTAACAGCAACTTCAGAAACAGCCAAATAGAGATAAAGCGGCTCGCCTGGAACCGGTTTCGCCAACGGCGGGAGGGTACGGAGGTGCTGCTTGAGTGCTTGGAATGCCTCCTCACACTTGTCGGACCATTCAAACTTCTTGTGGGCCCTTAGCACATCAAAAAATGGCATGGCTCTATCACTCGCCTTGGATAGGAATCGATTCATCGCGGCCAACCGGCCATTCAACACTTGAACCTCCCGATGAGTTTTCGGGGACTGCATCTCCTCGATTGCTCAGAGCTTCTCAGGGTTCACCTCGATTCCTCTCTGGCTCACCATGAACCCTAGGAACTTCCCCGAGTTCACCCCGAAAGCACACTTGTCTGGGTTCAACCGAACCTGATGAAACTTCATCCGCTCAAACGCCGCCGCCAAGTTTTGGGCATGGTCCCCTGCCTGTCGGGACTTCACCAGCATGTCATCCACGTACGCCTCCATCGTCTTTCCCAGCATGTCTCTGAACAAATTGTTCACCATCCTCTGGTAAGTTGCTCCAGCATTGATCAGTCCGAAGGGCATTACGTCGTAGTGATAAACGTCACTATCGGCATAGAAGGCTGTATGGGGGGCATCCTCCTTCGCCATTTTGATCTGGTTATACCCGGAATAGGCATCCATGAAGCTCAACAGCTCGTGTCCCGATGTGGCATCCACCAGCTGATCAATCCTCGGGAGCGGGTAGCAATCCTTCGGGCAGGCCTTATTCAAGTCGCGGAAATCGACACACATCCGCCACTTCCCGGAGCTCCTTGATGAATCCAGCGTCGAGCAGCCTGCCCACTTTTTGCTGGATCGCGATCCTCTTATCCGCGCCCATCGGACGCCTTCTCTGCGCGATAGGCCTGATCGCGGGATCAATCTTCAGCTCGTGTACTATAGTGGGCAGTCCTTTCGAGGCCTGGTGGGCCTGTTTGCCGTTTCCTCGCCGTTACGGGTCCGACTATAGTCGTCAGGCCCCGTAACGGCGAGGAAACGGCGAACAGGCCCACCAGGCCTCGAAAGGAAGGTCAAGATGACCTAGGAGAAGGGTCCCGACGAAGGGAGTCCCGACGAGGCAAGGTCCCGACAGAGTCGGTTCCGACAGTGGAGCTGGAAGCTCCCGATGAGAAGCCTTTAAGTAGGCCCCGATGATGAATCCCTGAGAATGATTGGCCCTGTCACGATGACGAGGGGCCCCGAGCGGTGACACAACGAGATAACTCTGGAGTCCCCGACGGGAGTCGGGACTCGTTATCAGAGGATAAAGCCAAGATATGCGGGGCGTGGCCGAGATACGCGGAACGTGGATTAAGATACACGGAGCGTGGCCGAGATACGCGGGGCATGGCTAAGATACGCGAGATCATGTCCGAGATATGCGGGATACGGGCTAACCACCCCTAACGGTTCGCCAGGTACCTGAGGCATCTCTTTGCCTATAAAAGGGCAGATCACGGACATTGAGTTGAATACACTCTGAGATTATTTTCTTGCCAGTCATACGAAATACTCATTTAAGCATCGGAGAGGGATTCTGGGAGGAGCGAAGGAGATGAAGGATTGCGTGGAGCGAAGGAGCTAGGATTGCCGTCAAAGTCCGTACCGGAGTTCCACCGTGATCCAACATTGGCGCCGTCTTTGGGAATCAAACAAAAAGCTGATATGCCTTCTACTCGATCAATGGCGGCTGGCAAGAACAGAAGGGGACAATCCGGTGGTTCCCGTCACCCCGCTGCAACGAATCTAAATTCAGTACCAGAACAAGAGGAAAACCAGAACCATCCCCCGGCTGAGCTCTCCCAGACAGGAGGGCACAATGGATCGCATCCCGAAGATGTTGCCCCTCAGCACCCGGACAACAGGGGGCAGGAGGCTCCCCCAGCTGCAGATTTGACGAGGGCCGTGGCAGAAGCTATGCCCATGTTTCTGGCGGCTGTAGAGGCTCTCTTGGATCGAAGAGAGGCTGCGAGGAGGCAGGAGGAGATGCCCCCGTTGGAGGAAGCGACCCTGCCAACAGAGGGTCGGAACGCACAGGAAGCCCCGCCCCGAGGCCAAGACAGAGGTAGGGCGACCGGTCAACCAGAGAGGTTCGTGGTTGATGGGCCAGGACCAGTGCAGCACAGGACCATTCCCCTGAATGGTCCCATCACTCCCGACCAAGTGGTGAAGATCGTGAACATCTGTATGGGAGAACAGAAGCCACTGGTGTCGGAGCTGAGGGATCGATCCACTCATCCCTTCGTCCCCCGACTCATTGACACCCTAGCCCCGCCTGGGCTAGGCATCCCCACGATAAAGGAGTATGATGGCGAAGGAGATCCAGTTCGCCACGTCCAGAAGCACCTCATGGCGTGTCTGGGAAGAGCTCCAAGTGAAGACATAGTGTGTACGTTGTTCCCGAACACACTGGGAGAAAGGGCCCTGACGTGGTTCTTTAGTCTGCCCCCAGGCTGCATCACTTGCTGGGCAGACATGCACGATCGATTCATTCAGCATTACCAGGGTCGGAGGCGTTTATTGAAGAGCGTGAGGTCCCTGACCCAGGTGGTGCAGAGGCCTGACGAATCGCTGGCTCATTATTACCAGCGGTACACAGCCAGCGTAGCAGAGATAGATGAAGAAATCTCTGAGGGCGAAACCATCCGTCCCTTCATTCGGAACCTGACAGCCCCCTATGGCTCCGACTTGATGCACAGCGTGGCGGAGAAGGCTGTGTGGAATATGGAGGCATTACAGAAGAGGGTGAAGCGGCAGATCGATGTCCAGGAGTCAAAGATAGCCGCGGGAGAACTGGAGCCCCCAAAGTCCAACAAAGGGAAACAGTCAAGTAAACCCTTCGACGATCGTAAGTCAAAAGGTAAACCTGACAGTGGACAGAATCGAGGACGTCCGGATCGGAGGGACGACAGACGTTCTTCAAGAAAGGATAAGCGGGAGGATTTTGATATTCCTCTCAACTGCTCCATGGCGGAAGTGCTGACAGTCATGGAACGACAAGGTATCTCCAGGTACCCCCCGAAGAAAGATGGAGAATTCCTAGGGTCCCGCACAGATCGCTATTGTCGATTTCACCGCGCAAATGGCCACGACACCAATCACTGTCGGGAACTGAAGAAGGAGATTGAAAAGCTAATTCAGAAGGGAAAGCTCAAGGAATTCGTCGGGGACAAACGATGCCGGTCCCGCTCTCGGTCCCGATCACGGTCCCGTTCCCGATCCCGCGATCGGTCCCCGAAAAAGAAGAGAACTGATCCAGAGTCATCCGGGGCTCTCAAGGAGAGACGAGTCATCAACGTAATTCATGGAGGATTTGCTGCTGGAGGTGATACCTCATCCGCCCGAGAGGTCTATGCCTCTAGAATCCCAACGGCGGTGGTACTGGGTAAGAGGTCCCGATCTTGGACCTTGAAGGAAGAGATGGTAATCTCCTTCTCGTCGGAATACCTCATAGGCGTGGAGACTCCGCATGACGATGCCTTGGTGGTAACCTTGGATGTAGACGGGTTCAAAATGAAGAGAATTCTAATCGACGGAGGGAGCTCCTCCGACATTCTATTCATGGACGCGCTGGAGGCTATGGGGAAGATAAAGAAAGATCTGAAGGAGGCAAACTTCCCGATGGTCGGGTTCTCTGGCTCAACTTCCTACCCGCTAGGAGTAATCACCTTACCAGTGGAGTTTGGTAGCGGGTGGAAATCAGAAAGGAGGAACGTGGAATTTGTCGTGGTTGATTCCGCGGGGACCTACAACGCGATTATCGGGAGAACCACCATCAATCCCCTGATGGCGGTTGCCTCGACTGTGCATCAGAAGATGAAGTTCCCGACCGACCACGGAGTCGGAGAGGTCAAAGGCGACCAGGTGGCTTCCCGAAAATGCTATGTCAATGCCACCCGGAGGAGGAGGCGAGAGGCTATGACTGTCCTCCAGACAGACACAGATCCCAGAGAAGAGTTTGGGCGTCCCGCCCCCGTAGAAGATCTGAAAGAAGTCGAGATCGATGGACCCCAGAGGAAGGTGAAAATCGGGTCTGCTCTAACTGAAGAGACAGCCCAAAAATTGGTGGAGTTGTTGAAGGAGTTCAAGGAGCTGTTTGCCTGGTCCCCCAGCGATATGCCAGGAATCAGCTCCGATGTGATCGTACACGAGCTGAAGATAGACCCTGCGATCAAGCCTATCACACAAAAAAGGCGTCCGATGGGCACGGATAAGAAGATCGCGATCCAGCAGGAAGTGGGCAGGTTGCTCGACGCCGGGTTCATTAAGGAGCTCCGATTCCAGACTTGGGTGGCCAACCCAGTGCTGGTAAAGAAGACCAACGGGAAATGGCGAATGTGCGTGGACTTCCGCGACTTGAACAAGGCTTGTCCAAAGGATTGCTATCCACTCCCGAGGATTGACCAGCTGGTGGATGCCACATCGGGACATGAACTGTTAAGTTTCATGGATGCGTATTCAGGCTACAACCAGATCAAGATGGCCAAAGAAGACGCCCCCCACACAGCGTTCTATGCAGACAGTGACATCTATCACTACGATGTCATGCCTTTCGGGTTGATCAATGCCGGGGCAACCTACCAGCGGATGGTGATTAAGCTGTTTGGAGATATGCTGGGAGAAACCATGGAAGCTTACGTGGATGATATGCTGGTGAAGTCCCGACAAGCCGAGGATCACGTGCACAACCTTACCATGACGTTTGAGCGAATGAGGCTCCATCAAGTTCGCTTGAACCCGACGAAATGCGCCTTCGGAGTCCACTCAGGGAAGTTTTTGGGCTTCATGGTGAGCCAAAGAGGAATTGAAGTGAACCCAGAGAAGCTGAGGGCAATCGAGGAGATGCAGTCTCCGATAAACCATCGGGAGGTGCAAGTACTGAATGGCAGACTAGCTGCAATGAACCGTTTCTTGTCCAAGGCCAGCGACCGATCAATGCCGTTTTTTGAAGTCTTGAGGGCCAATAAAAAATTCGAATGTACCGCCAAATGTGAAGAAGCGTTCCAAGCACTCAAGCAGCACCTTCGCACACTCCCGCCGCTGGCAAAACCGGTTCCAGGCGAGCCGCTCTTCCTTTATTTGGCTGTTTCTGAATTTGCCATTAGCTCTGTGTTAGTAAAGATTATCGAGGGTAATCAAGTCCCCGTCTATTATGTAAGCAAGGCATTTGCCAAATCTGAATTGAACTACCCCGCCGTTGAGAAGTACCTCTTTGCGTTGATTATTACTGCTCGGAAGCTAAGGCCATATTTCCACGCACACGAGATCATTGTGCTAACGAACCAGCCTTTGAAGCATTTTTTGAACCGACCGGATGCGTCGGGGAGATTAGTGAAATGGGCAGTAGAGCTTAGCGAATTTCGCATACACTTCGCTCCGAGGACAGCCATTAAGGGCCAGGCATTAGCAGATTTCATAGCAGAGTCTACAGCCCCCGATCTGGAAGAACCGGGCCCTGTAGAGGGGGCAACCATAGAGGTCCCGACAGAAGAACAACCAGAGAGGGCAGAGCAATCAGAACAGCCGAACAAGGAAAATACCTGGGAGATGTACACGGATGGCTCCGCGAGTTCAGACGGATCAGGAGCGGGCTTTTTGTTGATACCACCGGGTGAAGGTGAACCGCTCCGATATGCTTTGGCTTTAACATTCAAGGCTACAAACAACGAAGCGGAGTACGAAGCTCTTATCACGGGCCTAAAAATCGCTTAAAGCACTGGAATCGATCACTTGAGAGTAAAGTGCGACGCGGCGTTAATCGTGAACCAGGTCCAAGGGCGATACGAAGCAAGGAGTCCGATAATGAAAAATATCTGCGAGAGGTACAAGCCCTGAAAGAGAGCTTCAAAAGCTTCGATATCGAGGCAGACGCCTTGAGCAAATTTGCCCTGGGGGCACCCTTGGAAGAAAATCGGAAGGTGAACTTCCTGGAGAAGGTGATCTTATCAAACATCGACCCAACATAGGTGTGCACCATCGAGACAAAATCGGAGGAAGAGCCCACTTGGATGACCCCGATAGTCGCGTATCTGACTACGGGGGCAGTCCCCGAGGATAAGGTAGCAGCAGACAGGATATGTCGGATCGCGTCTAATTATGTGATGCTGGAAAATCAGCTGTACAAGAAGGGCTGGTTCTCGACTCCGTACCTAAAGTGTGTAGCAGAACCCGACACCAATCGAATCCTGAAGGAAATGCATGAGGGGGTCGCGGCTTGTCACGAAGGGGCCCGATCCATTTTGAGGAAGGTGTTGAACTTAGGCTACTATTGGCCCACGATGAACAAAGAAGCAACGGCGTTGGTCCGATCATGCGACGCGTGCCAGAGGTACGCCCCGAGTATCGTGGCTCCGGCCGCCAACCTGACATCCATCAAGAGCGCTTGGCCCTTCGCGCAGTGGGGCATCGACTTGGTGGGACCTCTTCCACAAGCACAATGTAAGTATTTACTTGTAGCTATCGATTATTTTTCGAAATGGATAGAGGCGAAGGCGTTGGCCAGAACAACGGGGAACCAGATCGTCAAGTTCCTCCAAACCCACATCGTGTCCAGATACGGGATTCCTAAGGTGGTGATCAGCGACAATGGCCCACCGTTTAACGGCTCTCAGGTGAGGGAGTATCTGGAAGAATTGAACATTGAGCATCGGACCGCCTCCGTGCGCCATGCTCAGACTAATGGCCAGGTGGAGTCAGCCAACAAAATCGTGATGGATGGCCTGAAGAAGAGGGTCTACGCCTTGAAGGGCAAGTGGCTGAATGAACTGGAAAATGTACTTTGGGCTGTTAGAACGACACCCAAACGATCAACAGGGGAGACTCCGTTTGGCCTCGTTTATGGCACGGAAGCTGTCGCACCTGTGGAGGTAGCTGTGGCGTCCCATCGGATGAGATATTACGAGCCCCTAACGAACGACGAAGTGAGACGTCTGGACTTGGACTTACTCGAAGAGAAGAGGCGGGAAGCCGATGAAGTCCAAGCTCGAATGCGTTTAGCGACGGCCAGGTACTATAATCGGCGAGTGAAGTCCCGACAGTTCTTTGTCGGGGAGCTGGTTTGGCGTCGCAACGAGTTCACCCTTTTGGATCGAATCAACAAGATGTCACCAAAATGGGAAGGACCTTATAAGATCGTGGGGATGCCAGCTCCAAATGCATACAAGTTGGAAGACCTCGATGGCAGAACATTAAAGCATTCTTTCAGTGGCGAACACTTGAAGAAACACCATGCTTGAAGAAATTCGCCTTAAGTGGTGCCCGAAAAAGTCGCCTTCAGTGGTGCACGATGAAAGTCGCCTTCAGTGGTGCACGATGAAAGTCGCCTTCAGTGGTGCACGATGAAAGTCGCCTTCAGTGGTGCACGATGTAAAATCACCTTATGTGGTGTATGCTATTTATCGTTTAATTAGATGTAAGCCAATCTTATGCCATCAATAAATAAAGAGGTTGCTTCCAAATAAGAGTTGTCCTTAGATTTATGCTAAGTGTAAAAGTCGCCTTCAGTGGTGCACGATGAAAGTCGCCTTCAGTGGTGCACGATATAAAGTCGCCTTGAGTGGTGCACGAGAAAAGTCGCCTTGAGTGGTGCACGATATAAAGTCGCCTTGAGTGGTGCACGAGAAAAGTCGCCTTGAGTGGTGCACGATCCTTAGATTTATTCTAAGTATCAAAAAGTCGCCTTAAGTGGTGCACGATATAAAGTCGCCTTGAGTGGTGCACGAGAAAAGTCGCCTTGAGTGGTGCACGATATAAAGTCGCCTTGAGTGGTGCACGAGAAAAGTCGCCTTAAGTGATGCGTGATTCTTAGATTTACTCTAAGTAATATTAAGTCGCCTTCAGTGGTGCACGATGAAAGTCGCCTTCAGTGGTGCACGATGAAAGTCGCCTTCAGTGGTGCACGATGAAAGTCGCCTTAAGTGGTGCACGAGAAAAGTCGCCTTGAGTGGTGCACAATGATTAGATTTATTCTAAGTATCCAGAAGACGTCTTAAGTGATGCGCGGGACTAAGTCGCCTTGAGTGGTGCATGATTCTTAGATTTATTCTAAGTATCCAGAAGACGTCTTAAGTGATGCGCGGGACTAAGTCGCCTTGAGTGGTGCATGATTCTTAGATTTATTCTAAGTATCCGAAAGTCGTCTTAAGTGATGCCCGAGAAAAGACGTCTTAAGTGATGCACGATTCTTAGATTTGCTCTAAGTAATATAAAGTCGTCTTAAGTGATGCATGAAACCAAGTCGCCTTAAGTGGTGCGCAGAATTAAGTCGTCTTAAGGGACGCATGGAGTTAAGTCGCCTTAAGTGGTGCAAGTTATTAAATCGTCGGGAAAGACGTACGAGAATGTCTTAAGTATCGAAGCTTCGACTTAAGCGCGTATAAGTAAAGTCTCTCTGAGAAGTGCAACAGAAGATCGGAACCAGAGAAGTTTGATATTGATAAGGGCTCAAAGGCCCGATGATGACAAAAGAGAAGAAAATACAAGGACCCTAAAAGATAAAAATATTCAAGCTTGGTCCTTGTCGGCAGCATCGGCAGCAGCTGGGTCCATGGAGTCAGTAGCAGAGGGATCCACAGGATTGGCTTCGGGAGGATTGACTATCGGGGCGTTCGCACTTGGAAGTTCAGCAGCGTCTTCGACAATTACGGGGGTACTCCCCCCGTCACTCTCCTCGGAAAGAGCAAAGTACTTCTTCGCAAAGGGAGTGAGGGAGGGAGACTTGTCGAAGTTGATAGCATCCCCGTACTCCAGGTGAAGCTCCTCAACCGCATTGAAGAGAGTGTTCTCCACCTCCGCGCCAAAGAACTTCATGGCATCAGCTTGGAAGCCCTCCGACCTCCGATAGTCCTCCCGAGCCTTGGCCTCCGCTTCAGCCAGCTGCGCAGGAAATCCCGCGATCAGCTCCTCCAGAGCCTTCTTCTCAAGGACCAGTTGGTCCTCGGCAGCCTTCTTCTCCTGGGTCAGCCGGTCCACAACTGCCCCCCGCTCCTGCCGCTCTTGCCTCAAGAGCCCCTCGAAGTCCGCGATCTGCTGCTGAAGGTCCCGAATCTTCTGATTGAGGACAGCCAACTCTTTGGCAAGCTTCCCCCGTGAAGACTGGGAGGCCTTGAGATCCGCCTGAAGCTGCTCGCGGACTCCTCGGTCCCGCTCTCGGGCCTCATCATAGGCAATGACATACCCGATGAGGCGGTTGAAGTCCCCGAGCTCCAGCAATCAAAAGGAAAAGTGTTAAAGGACAAACGACCCGATTTATCATCAACAAGGAAGAGGCAAAAGTCTCACCTCTATGCGGTGCACAGCCATCTCCCTGACATCCCGCTGCATATGCGTCCGATTGAGGTAAATCGGATGCCGCATAGAAGGCAGAATAGAACCCGCCAGCAGATGCAGGGCCAGCTCTTGGTCCTGTTCCCCTTGTGTGAGCGGGACTCCCTGGAGCGTCTGGATAGGAGTCCAGGGGGCATTCGCCTGTGAAGAATTGAAGGGCCTGTAGAAGTCCCCATCGAGAGCAAGGGGAGAGATAGGACGAGGAATGGAAGGGCACGCCTCCGTCTCGGCCCGAACAGGGGAAGGAGAGAAATCGTGGATAGGTGAGAGCTGCCGCTGCTGCGGAGAAGACGAAGAAGGCGGCCCTTGAGGGGTTGGTTTCAAGGGGGATTGCCCCGCCTTCCGAAGCTGTTGAGGGGGGTCAACCCCGCCAGTCTCCTCGGAGGAGTCCAGAGTTTCCACCTGACGAAACTGTTCGCCAGATGGAGCCTTCTCTCCAGCTGAGGAAGGCACCCCCGCTGAAGGCGGTGCATCTGCGGAAGCTGCAGCACCCGAGGAAGCTCCCGAGCGACCTGCACCTGGAGGATGAAGAGCTTCAGAAAGGTAGTCAGGAAGTTCATCGGGATTCTTACACCAAATGATACGTCGGGAGACGTATTGATCCTTCCCGCAGTAATGATAGTAGCCTGCCTTCAAGACTCGGGGAGTTTCGCCTCGAAGGATTCTTTTGACATCAGTAATGCGGCCTTCCTTGGTCGAGGAAATCAAATCCGACGGGACCATCCTCTTGTACGATTTAATAGCAAGTCGAAGTTGTTTACCTTCTTCAGCGTTCTGGACATCGAAGAGCTGGTCCAGATCTACCCGCTTCCGCTTGGGCTGCTCCGCTGAAGGAGACCCCGACCTGGCAGCAGCCTTCTTGGCGGACTTCCTCTTCCGCGAGGGGCGGACAGCATCAGTCTCCCCCTGCTTAAGGAATAGATCGGTCAGCACAGATACCTTCTTGGCTGCAAACAATAAACAAAGAAAGGTTAGAAGTTTACCCAAGAGACCATGTTAGAAGGGCCGTCGAAGAGCTGCCCCCCAGAAATAATGTCGAGGAGTCGGATCCCGGCGTGCACCAGGTCCCGCTCCACGAGTGAATTGGCGTTGAGAGGAGTGTAAGACTCCTCCCACCGATAGAGCTGAATGAGTTGGAGAGTCTCGAAATCCTCGTCAGCATAAGTATGGAAAGCAGGCGGAGGGTCTGCTACCACCTCCCAGCGAGGCCAGGGAATGGAGGAGTGACGGATAAAGAAGTAGCTCCTCTTACAGCTACTATTGTCGGACCCTGTATCGATCAAGAGTCCCCGACCCTTGACCACCTTCCAGGTGTCACTGGTCCAACCGTACCGGGCAAGCTGCTGCTTACTCCACTTGGGCATCCTGGGGTAGATGGCGCAAACCCCCGCCTCGTTGCACTTCATCCCATAAAAGGTTCTGAAGAGTTGGAGGCTGTAGACCCACTTCTTTCGGAGACAGAGGACTTGAAAGGCGTTCCAGAGGCGGATGGCATGGGGAGAAAAGGTGGTGGGGTGTTTTCTGTAATGATGGCACAGCTCGACCAGATTACCGCAAAAGGGGAACCTGATCCCCGCTGATATTTGTCCCGTAGAGACAAACACCTCCCCTTTCTGGGGACGAGTAACCTCAGAGTCACTCGAGGGACGATTCTTAGGATATGGGAAACGAGGTTCCCAGGTGATGGTGATGCAACCCTCTCGGAGAGCTGCATCATAGGCAGTATTGGAAATCTCATTTGAAGCATAATCAAAATTAAAGGGTTTTCTCCCCTCAGAGCTGGAACCGCTGTCTGAAAAGCAACCAGGGCAAGAAAATACAGTGGGACTCTGGGAAAAATTAGAAAGAAAAAGACGAACAAGCAACGAAGAGGGTTTCCTTACCAGACATGATGAAGTAGAGGTTGAAGGAGATGAACGAGACGTCGCCGGAAAGATGATCGGAAAGACTCCAAAAGCCTTTGAAATCACAGAGCTTGGAATCACAGAGGAATCGCAGAGAGCTTTTGAGAATTCGAAGACGGTAAAAGTTGAATTGTGACTATGGCTAGGGTTTTATAGTCGAAGAAGACGGTTGAAAGGACACCTCGATCCGAGTCGTCGAAGTCGAAGAGTCTTAATCTGGACCGTTGAGATGAAAACGTGCAGAAGGACAACGGGCGTAATGATGAAACGGCCTGAAAAGCACTTTTCCAGAAAAGGACAGACGCGAAAAATCAGGCACGTGGGTCGGAAACGTCACTCCATTATCTACTGCATTTAATGCACTAGGAAACCGAGGAGACCCTTGGGATATAACAGTTATCTGCAAAACCCTGAGGAAACGTAGAGGAGAAGACTGATAAACTGAGTAACTGAACCAAGGAAAAGATCCCCGACTCTAGTATTGAAAGATCGGGAGTTGAAAGACACGACGAACTAAAAGTCCCTCATGTCTTGGGGGCAAATGATGGGTCCGACTATAGTCGTCAGGCCCCGTAACGGCGAGGAAACGGCAAACAGGCCCACCAGGCCTCGAAAGGAAGGTCAAGATGACCTAGGAGAAGGGTCCCGACGAAGGGAGTCCCGACGAGGCAAGGTCCCGACAGAGTCGGTTCCGACAGTGGAGCTGGAAGCTCCCGATGAGAAGCCTTTAAGTAGGCCCCGATGATGAATCCCTGAGAATGATTGGCCCTGTCACGATGACGAGGGGCCCCGAGCGGTGACACAACGAGATAACTCTGGAGTCCCCGACGGGAGTCGGGACTCGTTATCAGAGGATAAAGCCAAGATATGTGGGGCGTGGCCGAGATACGCGGAACGTTGATTAAGATACACGGAGCGTGGCCGAGATACGCGGGGCATGGCTAAGATACGCGAGATCATGTCCGAGATATGCGGGATACGGGCTAACCACCCCTAACGGTTCGCCAGGTACCTGAGGCATCTCTTTGCCTATAAAAGGGCAGGAGGTCACCTCAGATCACGGACATTGAGTTGAATACACTCTGAGATTATTTTCTTGCCAGTCATACGAAATACTCATTTAAGCATCGGAGAGGGATTCTGGGTCACCGCCCGGTCTATCCCCTCTTGCAGGATTGCGTGGAGCGAAGGAGCTAGGATTGCCGTCAAATTCCTTACCGGAGTTCCACCGTGATCCAACAGGGGCTAATTCCTAGCATATCACTCGGGGACCAGGCAAACAGCTCCTTGAGCTCCT
The DNA here is from genome assembly GCA_036873135.1 of Clarkia xantiana subsp. parviflora. NCBI lineage: Eukaryota > Viridiplantae > Streptophyta > Magnoliopsida > Myrtales > Onagraceae > Clarkia > Clarkia xantiana. The sequence continues at coordinate 8,263,992 of JAPTYO010000021.1, read as the reverse complement.
TCAGAAGCTCGATCAGCTCTCGGGCTCTTTCCTCCGACAAAGCTGACCCAATCTTCACCTTCCTTCGAGGTCCATCGATCTCGACTTCCTTCAGATCCTCCATGGGGGCGGGACGCCCAAACTCCTCTCGAGGATCGGCATCAGTCTGCAGGACAGCCATGGCTTCCCTTCTTCTCCTTCGAGTGGCATTAACATAGCACTTTCGCGACGCCACTTGGTCACCCTTGACCTCTCCGACCCCATTGTCAGTCGGGAACTTCATCTTTTGGTGGACAGTTGAAGCGACTGCCATGAGAGGGTTGATTGTGGTCCTCCCGATGATAGCATTGTACGTTCCCGCGGATTCTACCACGACGAAATCCACGTTCCGCCGTTCCATCTTCCAGCCACTACCGAACTCCACAGGCAAGGTAATCATCCCCAACGGATAGGAAGTCGATCCAGAGAATCCCACCATCGGGAAGTTCACCTGCGTCAGGTCCTTCTTCGTCTTTCCCACGGCCTCCAGGGCGTCCATGAAAAGAATGTCGGAGGAGCTCCCTCCATCTATTAGGATCCGCTTCATCTCGAATCCGTCCACATCCAGGGTCACGACCAAGGCATCATCGTGGGGGCTCTCCACGCCTATCAAATCCTCTGCTGAGAAAGAAATCACCATTTCTTCCTTGATAGTCCACGACCGGGACCTCTTGCCTAACACCACAGCAGCAGAGATGCGGGAAGCATAATTCTCCCGAGAAGCGGAGGTGTCGCCTCCCGCCGCCATTCCTCCGTGAATGACGTTAATGGTCCCCCGCCTCTCCTTACGGGCTCCAGAACCAGAGGCTTCCGGCTCAACCTTCTTCTTCTTCGGGGATCGATCACGGGACTTGGAACGGGACCGTGACCGACTTTTGGAACGGGATCGGCATCTTCCCCTTCCGACGAACTCTTTAAGCTTCCCCTTCTGGATCAGCTTTTCTATCTCCTTCTTTAGCTCCCGACAGTTATCCGTGTCGTGACCATTGGCTCGATGGTACCAACAGTAACGATCAGAGCGGCCTCCCAAGAACTCTCCTTCCTTCCTCGGGGGGTATCGGGCGAGACCCTGTCGATCCATCACAGCTAACACGGAGGTCATCGAGCTGTTGATGGGAACACTACGACCCTCGCGGTTATCCTTCTTCGGAGGACGCCTATCCTCCCTTCTCTCGGGGCGACCACGGTTCATGCTTCCCTCCGATTTGTCGCTCCCTTTACGATCATCCGACAGCTTGGACGATGTCTTTCCTCTTCCCGATTTTGGAGGATCAAGCTCTCCGGTAGCAATCTTCGACTCCTGGACGTCAATTTGCTGTTTCACCCTCGCTTGCAGGGCCTCCATACTCCACACAGCCTTCGCGGCTACACTGTGCATCAGGTCGGAACCATACGGAGCAGTTAGGTTCCGAAGGAAAATGCGGATGGTCTCTCCCTCCGATATTTCTTCATCGATATCCGCGGAACTTGCAGTGAATCGTTGGTAGTAGTATGCCAACGATTCATCGGATCTCTGCACCACCTGGGTCAAAGACCTCACGCTCTTCAGGAGACGCCTCCGACCTTGATATTGCTTGATGAAGCGATCGTGCATATCAGCCCAGCACGTAATGCTTCCTGGCGGTAGGCTGAAAAACCAAGTCATGGCCCTTTCTCCCAGAGTGATTGGGAACAGTGAACACACCAGGTCATCATTTAAGGTCCTTCCCATGCAAGCCTGGACATGTCTCTGAACATGGCGGACCGGGTCTCCTTCACCATCGTACTCCTTGATGGTTGGAATGCCTAGCCCTGGCGGGGCGACAGTATCTAGCAGCCGCGGAACGAAAGGATGACTGGATCGATCCCTCAGCTCCGATGTCATTTGCTTTTGGTCACCCATGCAGATGCTGACAATTTTCACCACCTGATCGGGGGTGATGGGACCATTCAGGGGAATGGTCCTGTGCTGCACTGGTCCGGGACCATCAACCACGAACTTCTCCGAGTGCGCGGGCTCCTTAACCTTATTCCTGGGTTGAATCTCTTGAACCTCCTATTCTTCTGGAACCACCCTCGGAGGGGGTGGAGGCAGCTCTTCTCGCGTGGGCAACTCCTCCGCCCTCCTGGCGGCCTCTCTTGTCCAGCAGAGCCTCCATGGCTGCCAAGAACATAGGCATAGCATCTGCTACTGCCTTGGCCAACTCCGAGTTTGAAGAAGAGCCTACTTCCCTTCGCGGGATTTCCTCTATGTGCCCCACCGGGTTAGGGGGGGCATCCACCTCCCTTCGCGGGATATCTTGCCTGTTCGGCGTCGTGTCTCGGACTGAGACCTCATCATCACCATGCCCCCCTGTCTGAGAAACAGCAGGGTGCTTGCCTTGTTCAGCAGCATGCTCCAACAACGGGGAGTTCACAGTTCCAGCGGGGCGAGATTTGCCGGCCTGAACTTGCTTCTTCTTGCCACCACCGGCCATTGATCTGGTAGAAACTATTTTGGCTTTTTGTTCAGTTTCCCACAGACGGCGCCAATGTTGGATCACGGGCGAAGCTCCGTTACGTTCTTGACGGAAAGCTCGAACTCCTGGGCTCCGCGTAATCCTGCAAAAAGGGGATGACCTGGGTGGCGACCCAGAATCCCTCTCTGATGCTTAAATGAGTATGTGATCAATGGGGTGGTAAGGAATAGTCTAAGTGCGTATAGGAGGGGAAGCTACTCAGTTACCTGTGACCGTGATTGGCCGTTTTACCCATGATTCCGCATATCTCGCTACGATTCCGTATATCTCGTTCGGGATTCCATATATCTCGCCCCACGCTCCGCGTATCTTGCCCACTCTCCGAGTATCTCGGGCACGCCCTGCGTATCTCGGGGGAGTTTATCTATATCTTTAACCGTCTTCCCACTACTCTATCTAGTAGGCGGGTTTCTCGGTCTTATCCTCTGATCACAAGTCCCAACTTCTGTCGGGGACTCCAGAGTTATCTCATTCTAGGTCACCACCCAGGACCTTTTGTCTCACGAGACAGGTCCAGCCTCCGCGGGGCTTTATTATCGGGGCCTTTACTAAGGCATATCGGGGTCTGCTCAGAGGCTTCTCGTCGGGAGCATTCAACTCATATATCGGGACCGCCGAAGTCGGAAACCTTCGTACTGGGCTTCTGAGCCTTCCAGGCTTTTCACGAGGCCCACTGGACCTACTCGCCGTCCATTGGCTGTTAACGGGGCTAACGATTACATCGGAACCCATCAGAGGGGGAAAATGAGGAGGGAGACTACGAGTTCCAAGAACAGTGGGTGGAGGGGAATGGCAACAAGGGCTAGAGTGCGACGGCTGGTAATTCCATGCTGCGAGGTCGTCAAACAACGCGGAAAAGTATTTCCAGAAGGAAGACACGTATCCTAACAAGGAAGCGCTGCAGATGTATGTTAAAGAATGGCACATCGCGAATTCATGACAATGTAAGACCCCAAGATCAAGCAAAACTAAATTTCTGTTTAAATGCGCGATGAACGTTGTTCGTGAAATCTTCGTGCAACATCAGGGTGGTTCGGTAAGTGGACGATCAGGAAAGTTAGGCCTATACACACATGTGTTAATATTGAGCCAATCGTGCATCACAGAAACCTTGACGTTTCGACGATTCAACGACAGATTTACCGTCATGTGAAAGATAACCTCAGCGTGACGGTAAAATTTTTGCAGAATAAGCTTAAAGATTCCGTGTATAAAGAGTATCCATCTTATCGTAAGATGTGGTACGCGAAATGTTTAGTCATTGAACGACTGTTCGGTAGTCATGTATCTTCATTCGGGCTACTTCCACAACATTTACTGGCTGTGGCGCATTACAATCCTAGATCCATATTCGATTTTCAGTACAAAAACCCCGTTATTGGGGAAACTGCGACGTTCGATAAATGCTTCTGGGCTTACGCTCCTTCAATTCACCGGTTTCGGCACTGTCGACCGTTGATCAGCGTCTGTTTGGAAAGTACACAGGAAAAGTGTTGGTTGCCGTTGGATACGATGCTGACAATTAAGTTTTCCCGTTGGCATTCTGTTTATGTGAGAAGGAGAGCATTGCAACGTGGACATGGTTTTGTCCCATGTAAAGGAGCATATCACTAAGAACCGTCATGTCTGCATCATTTCTGACCGTCACATCGGTATATTGCGTGCTCTAGCAGAGGTTTATCCGGAGCCAAATCACTCGCACAGGTCTTGTGCCCGACATCTTGCGAACAACTTTAATACTCATTTCAAGAATAAACAGCTGAAAAAGAAATTCTCGAGCATGATTTATGAGGTGAACAGGGAGAGGTTCCAGAAAGAGGTTGATATGTGGTTGGTTGCAGATGATCAGAAGTATAAACCTTTCATAGACCGTTGTGGTGACTTCGCTGTTTGGTCATTAGCCTTCGATAACGGTTCAAGGTATGGTGTAATGACAACAAATCATTCAGAGTGTTTCAACAAGGTCCTCAAAGATGCTCGCATGTTACCGGTGACCGCATTAGTCACTGAGACGTTCTCGAAGATGGTCAAATATTGGGTTGACCGGAAGAACATTGCAGAGGAAGCTGTTTTGCAAGGAAAAGGTATTCTCCGAAAATTACAGTGTTGATAGAGAAGGCCAAGGAAGATGCGAGGGTCTGCAGAACTCTAACTTTTGAGCAGGGCGTGAAGTACTATGTTTCGGCTCCAGAACGGGATGAAAACTACACGGTCAACATGACTGATAGGGACTGTGACTGCGGCAGATGGAGAATATTTCATTACCCGTGTTGTCACTCCATTGCAGCCATCGGTCATTCGAATCGTCGTCTTAAAGATTTTGTTCCCAAATGGTTCAAGAACAAAAGATGTATTAAAACTTATGGTATGCCGTTTCAAACACTGCGTCGGTAGTCGCAATGGCCAACATAGGAAGTACCTTTGGTAGTAGCAGATCCTCAGATGCTGATTGTTCCTCGGGGACTGAAAAAAAAAAAAAAAGAGAATTCGCAATGAAATGGACACATCCAAAGAAACCAAGCGGAGTAGATGCAGTAGATGTCGTCAAGAAGGTCACAACGCAAGAAGTTGTAACACCCGGGGACAAGATGAGTAGTACTCGTTGTATTAGTTTTATTTGAAGATAGTTGTAACTGAAATGTTTGCGGATTTGTATTTGTATGTTGTTGAAGTATGTGCTATGTTTTTTTAAATTTTTTCTAAACAGTTAGAAAAATTGATGTTTTTTCAAACCATGCATGTTAGGTAACTGAAATCAAACTTTTTGAAAAAAATCTTAAAAATCGACATACACAAAAAAATATGAAAAAATTAAAATAGTTTCGGTATACTTGGTGGGAAAACGACATCGGGTTATTCTTTTGACTCTTCGGCTCAACCCACCAACATCCGAGACTAAAACCAGGTTCTGGCAGGTTCTGCAGTGAGCGCCTGCCAACCGAGATATGCTCCCACACCCAGACCTACGTGCAAAATCAAATTAAAAACAGAGCTATAAAATTAAAAATACTGTCAATACTAGAAATCTTGCATTCCTGTAGAAGACAACCGCATCCTTGGCAGTTTTTTGTCTTCTTTTGAACAACATCGTAGAGGCCCCTATATAAATAGGCTAGTACAGCCGAGCCCCAACTGTACTCTCGTACCCTATCCAAATCTTCAAGAAAGAATATGTACTCAAGTGGAATATGATTCACTTGGGTGTTGGCGAGCAACACTTGACCGAGGAGGACCAAGATATAGCCTCGTGCCTTTCGTTGTGCCTGTTCTTTAGTGTCATGCGGGAGTGCCTGAATCTGGGTCCTGATCCATTTGGCGTTGACAAACGTACCCTTTTTGTCCTTTAGTGCCTCTCCGGGCACTGTTATATCAAGGAGACGATGACATGTGTCCAACATGAAGCGATCCATCGTTGTCCTCTCGAGCCTCGGTAGTAACCGGTAAAAGTCGGTGACGGGCCTCCCACTAATTGGTAGACCCAAAATGATGGATATGTCTAGAAACGTCACCGTCATTTCACCATGAGCTAGGTGAAATGTGTGGGTCTCGTTACGCCACCCCTCAACAAGGGAATGCAGTAAAGCCTTATCGAAGTATATATTGGAGGCTTTACCAGCTAATCCAAACTCAGCGATGTCAACATAATGTTGGATACGGGCATGTAACTCCCACATCTTAGCACCTCTAAATGTGATCTCATTAGCAGGTTTCACGACATATAAATTTAAACGTAAATTAATGACATAGCGTATTTAATATTAAGTTGCAATTAATTTTCAAAATTAATCAAATTTTTAGTTTTATTTGGAGAACGATCTATATATTGAAACGTAAATTAATTATATACATTAGAATATTCTAAGATAGCAACTATAACTTAAAATATTTAAGTGGCTATTAAATTTCAAATTAACAGTTTTATTTAGAGAACTATCTATAAAATTAAACGTAAACTAATTCTGCATATATAGAAATTCTAAGTGGTAACTACAAATTAAAATATACAACTAATTATTACCTTTCAGAATCTATCAAATTAACAATTTTATCGATGGATCTATACCTATAGTCAGTAACGGGTATGTAAATTCCTATCAGCATGTAAGTCTAAATACAATTTATTCATTAATATTAACAACAATAAATATTACCGTGTCCTAAGTAACATTCTGAGATATATGAGTCGTCTGGCTGTAAAAAAGTGACGGTTCTGCTGGTAGCGCCATATCAACAATCTGACAATCTAAGAATATTTTGAGAGGTTTTTTTAGAGAGAATTTGGAGCTGGTGCGCTCTAAATGGCGCAACAGCTCGGTTTATATAGATAAAAGTTACCCCGCATCTGAGAGATGCGGGGTAAATGGCGCATCTGAGAGATGCGCCATTTGACTCAACAGTCAAATTTTTTACCTTTGAGTCAAAATTGGGTTAACGGTAAAAAATTTGACCGTTAACCCCACCGGGAAAAATGGCGCAATCTGAGAGATGCGCCATTGGTTATTTTGAGTTTTGGACGAAAATTTCCCTTGTTTTGGTGTTTGAGTTTCAAATATTGGGTATTTGGGTGATTTTCCCCTAACTTCAACATCAAATCCTAATCGCCACATCATTCTGTCGGCCACCAGAGTCTTGGAGTAAGTCAGATCTGTAAGTCTTTCGGCGCCGCCAGATCTAGCCAGCGACACCATGCAAGGCCATGGAGTTAGAGAGTCAGCATCTGCCTATTACGCCTCCTCCTATCAGCCGACAAAGATGTAGACTGAGGCAGATCTGGTCAACCACGCCATGCAATGCAGGACCCCAGAGATAGAAAGTAAACACATGTTCGCTTCCGGACGTTAGTCTCTGGAGGAGATTTGGACTCGAACCCGCAGATCTGGAGTCAAATTTGGGTGAGTCTTCTTCGGGTCCGCCCTCATGTATATCTTCCAGAGATTAGACTCACTGAGTCAAGCAGCCACCGATTTTCTGGCGACGCAAAGGAAGGGCGGATGTTGACGGAGATAATCTGCGAATGAAGCTCTTTCCGTACTTTCGCAGCTCTGCATCTCTTCCATCATCTCTGCTTCGTCTTCTTCCAGAGGTAGTAGTGGAGTTCAGTTGTGTAATTTTATTCATTCCTTCAAATTGTTGTTGATTTTAATATTGGGTTAAGAACCTATGAAAGGTCTGAACTATCACCTATGTTAACGGGAGAGGTCTGAAATTTAAAAAGTTAATAACAGAGGTCTGAAATTTCTGTTTTGTTGATAACAGCGGTCTCCGTTAGTTTTTTCCGTTAAAACTAACGGAAATTGGTCACATGCCAAGCATGTGACCGGAAATAAAATAAATTTCCAAAAATGCCCTTCTATCAAGTGTGCCCCTCACATGCTTGGAGTGATAAGACCAAAATGCCCTTGAAGCCACCACGGTACTCCGGCGACCACCAATCGTACTCCGGCGACCACCACCGTACTCCGGCGACCACCACCGTACTCCGGCGACCACCACCAAGGCTCCGATTGGGCCAAAATCGAAGCCACCGGCCCCGATTTGGCTCCGATCGGAGCCACCGGCCCCGATTGGACTCCGATCGGAGCCAAAAAAGCTCCGATCGGAGCTTTGTGGCTCTGGTCGGAGCCACAGAGCTCCGCTAGCCACAGAGGCTCCAGATCGGAGCTCTGTGGCTCCGGTCGGGGCCACAGAGCTCTATCTGGAGCTCTGTGGCCCCGACCGGAGCCACAGAGCTCTGATCTGGAGCCTCTGTGGCTCTGGTCGGAGCCACAGAGCTCCGACCGGAGCTCTGTGGCTCCGACCAGAGCCACAAAGCTCCGATCGGAGCTTTTTGGCTCCGATCGGAGCTTTTTTGGCTCCGATCGGAGCTTTTTGGCCCCGATGGTGGCCGGAGTCGGGTCGCCGGAGCCGAGGTGGTGGTCGTCGGAGTCGAGGTGGTGGTCGCCGGAGTCGGGCGGTGGTGGCCGGAGTCGGGTGGCGGTGGCCGGAGTCGGGTGGCGGTGGCCGGAGTCGGGTGGCGGTGGCCGGAGTTGGGTGGTTTTAATTTGACTTTAGGGGTAAAATTGTCATTTCACATTTAATTAAATAAGATATTAAATAAAACAAAATATTAAAGGGGCAAAAATGTCATTTCACACAATTCTGTTAAATTTAACCCTAAAAATGGACGGAAAACCTCTAATCAACAAAATTGAAATTTCAGACCTCTGTTATTAACTTTTTAAATTTCAGACCTCTCCCGTTAACATGGGTGATAGTTCAGACCTTTCATAGGTTCTTAACCCTTTAATATTTCCTCTATAGAACCAAAGAGCAACTTTAAGTAGGCGCTCCGCCCGCAATAATTGGAAGCTACGCTTCAAACACATTCCTCCAGACGCACCTATTCTGCTAAAGATAACTGCATCTTAATTTCAGGGAGTATTGTGGATCTTAAATAGAGAAAGGGTTGATTATTGGCAAGGTTAATTAATTTCAAGGATTATTACGAATTGATTGAAACTGAAAAGAATGGGAAAAGCCAACTGAAGAAAAGAAACGTCATATACAGATCACATAGGAGAAGATATGACGTACGTTTAATCTGTATTAATTGCTGAATTAATTTTGTGTAATTTAATAAAATAAGTCCGACCCAACTTGTTGATTTCTAAGGCTTAACGTATTCGGCCAATGAAATACATTCACATTCAATAATAGATCGGGCCAAGGAAGTAATTCACCGTCGGCCCATGACCACATTGTGCCAAGGAGGGTCTGCCACACGCGCGAGTGGATCTGGCTGCTAAGGTGGCACAGTCTGGATAGAGGTTTAATTGCTGAGGTGGCGCGCTCTGGATTGATATGTTATTCTATAGAGGGTAAATTATAGATATTTATAATACATCTTTTTCTTAATTTTAAATTTTTCGGATAATAATTCATTAATTAATTTTAAAATATAATTTACTGAAATTTTAAATTATTATATATTTTTTAATAAAAAAAAATTTCTTAATTTTTATTTTTTTTTTCATATTTAAGCTATTTTTATTTATAGGATCACAAAAGAATTTTTTTCTCCTAAATAACACTATTTTGAAAAGGCAAAAAATTTCAAAAACTTGTTATCGAAATAACACTTGTCAGTACTGTCGATTGCGTCAATTAAATTTCCCGCCACAATTGTCATCAACGTAACGAAAGTTAGAACTAATATAATAGTTTGACGCAGAAAATTCTCACGTCTCGCTGCAGAATGATCCTACTTTCCTTAAATAGTAACTTGCAAATATAAAACGAAAGTTAGTTAGAAAAGATTAAAATATTTTAAATATCTAACTTGCTATAGCAAGTAAGAAGAGAGAGAAATTGACGGAACGGTCCCTAATTTCCGCCGCCCTCCCCGCCTCAGTTCTGCCTCAATTTGTCTGACTGCCCCCTTGCTGCTTCACCCATTACGCTTCGATGATGATCCGGCCAATTCCCTGCCTCCGCGGCCTATTGAATCGCATCTAGCAACGACCTATTTGGCCGCCTACAACCTCTCAAGCCTAGTTCTCGATTCGCCCAGCTATCACCCAAACATGTGTACATTCCAGGTAACTAATTACGCAGCGTAAAATTGGCACATACCAGTTTATCTTCCGTAGCCCAAGATCGTAACAGAGGGAGTTGTTGATTTGCTGGACGGGTCCTGCAGGAACTCTTATTAAGGAGTAATCTGCAGGCAATTGACCCCAAGCAAAGTCTCTTTCAATTCGGTGACGGGATGGATCTCTAGGGTAAAATGTTGACACAATTTCGGCACCTCCTTGGTGTTAATAACCTTCGGCTGAACCTCTAAATATTAAGGAGATGGATTTCTTGTCTAGTCAATTAAAAGGGCGAGAGTGATCAACCTTAAGAAATCCCCTAACACCTCTTATTTATAAGAGGAGGTGAACAAAACCTACCAAGGGTTTACCCTAATAATTTCGGCCGAATTATGCATAATTGCGCTAGGCTCATTTTGGGCCAATTGTGCCTCATAGGGATATTGGCCTGACCCAACATCCCTTATGTGCCTAACTCCGATTATGCTTAATATGTTGGACTTTTGTTAATAGGCTCCCTATTACGACGATCCATATACACCAAATGCCACCATATATTAGTTGAAGCAACTTACTGCTTTTGTTTAATTGCATTTAACTCATAAAATTTATAATATTCTAACGTCGGCTACCTAATCCTGAAAATTAATCAATAATGAGCTTGCTCATAATGCTCAATCTTCCACGGGTTACCCCCTGAATCCTCTATTATCAGGATCCTGTTTATACTCATTTCTGGGTAATTGACGAGTGTAATTGATATCCAATGTTGTTTATTTCGACTTATGTCAAGATAAACACCATACACGGTATGTTGATATGTAGTTTTTCTGAAATATTACAAATATAAGATATTTAAAAATAATGAATTTAGTAATGTACAATCTATACGATATTTAAAGACAATCAAATTTTGTAGCTGTTGCGTCCTGGATGAACTGGGTCGTGGGGACGCGTCTCTTCGTATGGTTGTGCGGGTTTTCGGGCTGTAACCCTTCGTCTAAAAGAGGTTTGTGCCGCTGACGAGTGTTCGGTTGATTCCCGGAAAGGTCTGTGTCTCAAAGCGTGGTTGTGTCTCAGGAGGACGTCTGAGTCTCAGAAGGCGATGGTCTGTACACAAATCCGGATGTCTGGGCGACGATTCCTGCACAAAGGACCGGTGCTAGCACGGAGAGGGGGGGGGGGGTGCTAGCGGAGCCCTCTCCGAAGCTTAAGTCACTATAGGGTTAAAAGAGTAATTCTAGAGAGAGAAAATATTTCTAGAGAGTAGTCAGAGCTCAAAATACCAAAGTTGGGCAAATGAGAGGATGTGTGAAAATGGGTGGCCAAGGTCTCCTATTTATAGGCTTCCTTGAGACCGGACCCGGTTTTAAAGCGGTTTGATGACGGTCCAAAAGCAAGCGGTAACCGTCATCATCATTGGTAATATACGAACTTGACTTCTCTTCATGTAACGGTAATCGCGTAAATGGTAATCACGCAATACCCGTAGTGCAATCCGGTCCGGATGCGCGTAAATGCACTTCCGGACCGTTTTTACCCCTTGGGAGACGTTTTTCAAGTCAAAATGTGATTTTCGGCGTGTTTGCGAGGCCCGAAACGTAAATACGAACCCGAATTGGACACATATCCATCACTTGCCCCCGAGTCAAGTAACGGTTTAAAACCTTTCTTGACTCTATTTTTAAGTTATGATACGCGTCCAATTTGAGCTTGACGCTAACCTTCCGGTTTCGGTTATTGGTTGGACGTAGCAATCTTGATTTCGTCCGTCCCTTGATTTTCCGACCGAATGACTTTATTTCCTATCATCACGGTTAGTGCAAATAGGGAATGCATATATGTAGCGTGCAAGTATGGTTACCGTTAGGGATATAGGTAATTAGCAATACGTCATGCGGACATGCTTTTATCAATCATGTATGTACAAGTAACGGTCATGGCAAGATCGTAATTACGTGATGCAAGAAACATAATCCATATACTTCTAAAACGACTTAGCGATTATCAAATCATGAATCATGCGATATGGAAACATACGCGTATAATAACGGGTTTGATACGTGCGATACCAAAATAATCATGTACGTAGGAGTAGATATTTAGAAGAGAGGGTGGAGTATACCGTAAGTATTTAGGCGTGAGTGTAGATGAGTTACTCCTTTAATCCTTATCACCAAGGCATCTTTTGGGATATATAATTACAATAATCCCCAATCATTCCTCCAGCACTTTGGGAATTCATTATTCCTTCTTCTTTGCAGGTAATCCCTTCATCATTTCCAGAATTGTTTGTGTGTTCATAGTTTCTTCACCGTCGTAAAGCTTAGACGTATCCCTAAAGTTTCGTGCTTGATCCTTGACTTGTTTTCAGAAATTGACACCACCAATCGACTCAGATTGTCACGAGGATTCCAGCGCCGCCTTCGGAACCACCAGACGACGCCGGACGCGCCCTCACGCACCGCCGCGTGAGCTCCGCCTTGCCGGCGCGTGTAACCCACGCGTCGCCTTTCGGTGCTCCGTTCGTCGCGGTCCTTACCTTTCTGAAATCGTCTCGACGAGGGGAGTCCATTGTGATATTTTTAGTCACGTTTTGAGGTAAACTGGAAATTCGATTTTACAGGACAGCTTCGACTTGATTTCGAATGTCGCCGTATTGTTGTTCGTTTGAGCCATTTGTTGTTGTTGTCGTATGGAACTGCTTATTGGTGCTTGTATGCCGCACAATTGCTGACTGGTTGCTGTTATTTTCGTCGTTAGTTCATGCCTTAGACGATTTTTCACTTCCGTGGATAGTTGAGGTAGAATTCCCCGATTGGACATATTGCCCCCGTGTCTTTGCGTAGAGGCTTTTGGTCGGTACGCATATTTTTTCCCCTTGACGTGTTTGTTGGTTGATGGGAATTGCCAAACGTCCTTAGGAGTAGCCGTTTGTTGCCTTTGAAGCCTTAGGAAAATACTTTTCCCAAGTGTCGTCATATTTGATCCTCGTGGTTCGTCCCGTTAGGTTCACCGTTTGCATGTAGTTTTCTCAAGATGTTGGCCCCTTTTACTGTACGCACCTACTTTGCTATGTGCGTTTACTTTGGCTATACGCGTTGACTTTTGCTACGCGCGTTGACCTTTTCTACGCGCGTTGACTTTTGCTATGCGCGTTAACTTTTGCTATGCGCGTTGACTTTTGCTATGCGCGTTGACTTTCGCTACGCGCGTTGACCTTTGCTACGAGCGTTGACTTTTGCTATGGTTCTTGCAGATTGTGAAGTCGTAGTAACCTCTTGCGGAATTCTCTTCCTTTCGATCGAGTTATCGCTATGAGTAAGTCCTTCATTCTTACTTTGACAATTTTTTAACATCTTGACACTCATAATGGATAGTCTCTTAATATATGTCTTTCCTGAATTCATATTGCAGGTTGGTTTGCCGGAAAGAGTTCGTCTCTCCATGCGGCGGCTTCGCGTATTTCTTCTCGCGTCGATCAGGCTTTGGTGGCCCCTGCTCCCATCACTCCTGCCAATTCGGGGCGTGATCCTGGCAAAGGGTCTTCTACTCATGTGACCGGGGATACTCCCCCAGTGTCTGATTCTCGCGTTTCTTCCAAGCGGACTGACACAGTGGTGCGTGGACCGACTGATCCCAAGCGCTTGAAGCCAAATGCGGCTACTTCCACCCGTAAAGGCAAGGAAGTCGCGAGTCGCAATGTAGCACCATCTGCCCCCCAGTCGGGAAACCGACTTGTGGAAGTCTGCGGACTCTGTAATTATACTTTTGATGAATGTATTTCGTGGTTTTGTTATTTGTTGCTAACCACTTTCCTTCCTTGTTGTAGCGGTTTCTCCTCTTAGGCGCGACCATCTGTTCTGCCTAGTTGGATTGGATATTACTGGGGACACTTGGGCACCTTTTGGCAATGGTGGAGTTTATTTCCCCAAGGAGTCTTCACTTCGTACTCCAGAGGTTGGAGTTCGCGTGTTGCGTAGATGTGTTCCTCCAGGTGATAGGCATTCTTGTCCATCGACTGATGAGGAGGCTGAGGCTTATGCGCAGAGTGCCTTATCCCGGTTTGCTCCCGTAAGTAACTTGATTCTTTTGCCAAGTTTGCTGTCTTTGCGATTTATGTTTGGCTTATCGCATTGATGTGTGCAGGTTGTTGCCGACATGGTAAACATGTCTTCTTTTGTTATGGAGCTGGTAAGCGCGAAGCAGTCAGCTATGGATAAGTGTGACGCTCTATGTCAAGAGTTGTCACGAACCAAGGAGGAAGCTCGCTTGATGAGTTCGAGGGTTGCTGCTTCTGAGGGCCGTTATGAGGCGCGTCATACTCGCTTATCAAAGCTTGAGTCTGAGATGATCGCTCTTGAGAAGAAGGTTACAGACGATCTTCATTCTCAAGGAGCGGAATTACTTGCTCTCGGTAAGGAGAGTCGGGAGAAAGGCGTACAAGTGGGTTATACCAAGTACTTGGGAACTTCTGATTTTGAAGCTGCTGTTGAGGAGAAAGTGAACGACCTGATGAGCGAGCGTTCTGAAGATTACTTCACTCGCGTGAAGGATCTTGACCATGGGTTTCCTTTCGGAGAGTTAGGTCCATATGCGAGTTATGCCCTTTCTCACATTGAGGCGTTGAATCTTTTGGAGTGTGGTCTTCCCAACTACGAAATGCTGGTTGATGATAGCGGAGATGTAAACGTTATTGTTACGTCTCCTGAGTTTATGGAGGTTTCCCCCGGGCCTTCTGGAGGTGGTGCCGCTATTTGAACTGCTCGTTTTATTTTGAACATGTTGGGCACGTTTCCACTTTGCTTCTGTTTGTGTTTTGAACTTTGTTGGAGTTGTTCCCTGGTTGTTGTTTGTGACTTGTTCGCTTTGAACTACGTCGTTTGAACCTGCTTTATACATAGCAGCATGCATGATAACTTGTTAGTAATATTTCATACCGTTATCGCTAGTAACGTAGACATAGTCCCTGTAGTCATGACCGATAGCCACTTTTGATTCAAGATTGTTTGCATGATGCGTTATGAATGTTGCTCGTCTTTCCTGCATAGCTTGTCGCTATATAAGTTGAAACCAGTCAAGTGATTCGCGTATAGCGACTTAACAAGTAGTATGTTTGAAATGTGTTATCTTGGCTTGGGCAAGATACTAGTTTATACCGTCTCTTAGTTCCACTCTAAGGCGACGTTGTACAAGACTCGACTTGTAAATTTTATGAGTTTTAAACAGGGTGCGCACCTGCCAGCGTGTATCGACCCGCGTTGGGGAAGCATACGTAAAGACATTTTGGTTTTTAAAGAAGTATTTTGTGAACCCTAAAAAGCTTGTTGATAAAATATTTGGAAAGGTGTTTGATACATAAAATATTTGATAAAATATTTGACAAAATATTTGGTAAAATATTTGTGATACATGATTCCTGCGTCCAGGGATCATGTAACACTTTTTGAAAGTATGAATTGTGATGCATGTTTTCTGCGTCCAGGAACCATGCAACACGGTTTGGAAATCTGTAGTACGGAATTGTCATCTAACAAGAGGACTTCTTCCGTATAGAGTGAACCCTAAACAGGAATTCGTAATATGGGATTGTAATCTAACAAGAGGACATTCGCCATGAAGGGTGAACCCTAACCAGGAATTCGCACTTGTTGTAGTGTGGGGTCATTGCCTAATAAGAGAACTTCCGCCACTTATGGGGTGATCAGTCCCGTATTGTATTTGCCCATCCTGTTCTGAATCCAGGGAATGGCTATGAACATGAGGATTTGCCTCTAACCAGAGATGTCACAGCATGTCATTTTCTAAAAGTAAACGTTTATCTTTATAAAGAGGGTACCTCAACATGCCACTTTTGATAGTAGGTCTTGGTGTTAATCCAAGATATTGCTTGTAGTTGACGCCTTTAGCATAATCGTTATTTTGATAGTAGACCTTGGTGTTATTCCAAGGAATTGCTTGTAGATGATGCCTCTTGAATAGTCGTCATTTTGATAGTAGACCTTGGTGTTAT
This sequence comes from Clarkia xantiana subsp. parviflora, assembly GCA_036873135.1. Classification (NCBI taxonomy): domain Eukaryota; kingdom Viridiplantae; phylum Streptophyta; class Magnoliopsida; order Myrtales; family Onagraceae; genus Clarkia; species Clarkia xantiana. Next base: position 8,247,892 of record JAPTYO010000021.1, on the reverse strand, counting down.
TCCAAGGAATTGCTTGTAGATGACGCCTCTTGAATAGTCGTCATTTTGATAGTTAATCCGCTGGTTGTCATTGCGGCATATAAATTGATTGTGCACATAGCGGAATGGCTTTGTGTTGTCGGCACCTTCTTGAGATAGATGCCAATTTATGAATGGAGAAATAAACTCCTTGTTGGTGTAGATAATAGTTGTTGTAGTTACTTTGTTTTGCTTCCAAGTAATGTACATAGAGTAATGATGTTCCTACGAAGATAAAACAACTTCATTAGGTTCATGAGATTATTACAAATATGCCAACTTATATGAGAGAGTGGACTTTTCAACAAGTAGATGCGATATGGAATTAAGAGCAAAAGGGCTTGATACAACAGCTCCTTTTGTGATAGAAGATTATCCTTTCATCCGTGGAATTTCTTAAAGTGTCCTCCACTAAATGTGTTTGTAGAGGCACTGCCATTTGCATCTTCAAGGCGATACGCGTTGATATACGGGATGGATATGACCTTGTAAGGGCCTTCCCATTTTGGAGACATCTTGTTGATTTGATCGAGATGTGAGAACTCATTCCTTCTCCAAACCATTTCTCCGACATGGAATTGTCTTTCTTTGACCTTTCTGTCGTAATACCTTGCAGTTACCAAACGCATGCGTGCCTGATTATGTTCGGAGTTACGCCTTTTTTCTTCAGCCAAGTCTAAGTCTAGACGCATGTCTACTTCGTTGGCTTGGGCGTTGAAATGGGTTGTGCGGTAGGATGAGACTACAATTTCGATGGGAGCGACTGCTTCCGTTCCATACACCAGACTGAATGGTGTTTCTCCAGTTGACTCCTTTGGAGTTGTTCGAAGTGCCCACAGTACACTGCTAAGCTCTTCTGCCCATCCTCCTTTTAATGCGTGCACTCTTTTCTTGAGACCGTCTAGGACGGTTTTGTTGGCGGCTTCGACTTGTCTGTTGGTTTGAGCATGACGGACTGATGCGAAACGGTGGTTAATGCTGAGTCTTTCGCAAAATGTTTGAAGCCTTGAGCTCTTGAATTGTGGTCCGTTGTCGCTGATTAGCACCTTCGGAACTCCGTACCGTGCGATGATGTGATTTCGGATGAAATCCATTATTTGTGCATCGGTTGTTTGTGCCAATGCCTTTGCCTCGATCCACTTTGAAAAGTAATCGATTGCGACGACAATGTACTTGGGTTGGCCTTTTGATTTTGGAAGTTGACCCACCAAATCGACCCCCCATTGTGCGAATGGCCAGGAGCTTGCAATTGGGCTTAGCTCGGCGGCTGGTGCCGTGATACTTCTTGAATAAAGTTGGCAAGATTCGCATTCTGTGACCAAGTGCGTAGCTTGGTTCTTCATGGTTGGCCAATAGTATCCCAAGCTCAATGTCTTGCGTATTAGAGATCTTGCACCTTCATGGCAGGCTGCTTGGCCTTTATGCAAATCTTCTAACACTCTCTGCCTTCCCGAAAGGTGATGCACCTTAGGTATGGGGTTGAAAATCCTTTCTTGTAAAGCTCGTCATCTATCAACGCGTAATTGACGGCTTGTCTTTGAATTTTTTGGGCTTGAACTTTGTCTTCGGGGAGCTTGTGGTCTTTGAGATATGCCAATATTGGGGTCCTCCAATCTGGATCTGGATGGATGCACAAGACTTCGAATTTGTCAATTACTGACAAGATTCTGCTTTCCACGAAATGCGTTTCTTTGCCTTGTTCATTGCCTTGTGCGAATTTGCTCAAGGCATCAGCTTCTTGATTTTCATCTCTAGGCACCGCGATGATGACGAAGGTATCGAAGCTTGTGATGAGGTCTTTTGCTTGCCCCATGTACTTTTGCATATTTTCTGACTTTGCCGCGTATTCGCCTTTGACTTGATTGACAACTAACTGCGAATCGCACTTCACTCGTAGATGTTTAACTCCAACACCTTTTGCAATTCATAAGCCAGTTATCAATGCCTCGTACTCCGCCTCGTTGTTTGTTGCTCTAAATGTTAAGTTTAGAGCATACTTCAACGGATTAGATCCATCGGGAGGTATTAGGAGGAATCCGGCACCTGATCCTCCTACGTTTGAAGATCCGTCGGTGTACATTTGCCATACTTCGGTATGTTCTTCCATTTGTTGAGGTCCGACTTGGGCATCTGTGTCGGGTGTTATCCCTGTGAATTCTGCAATGAAGTCTGCCAATGCTTGCCCCTTGATCGCCGTTCGAGGAGCAAAATGAATGCGGAATTCACTTAACTCCACCGACCATTTTGTTAGCTTTCCCGACATGTTTGGCTTGGACAGGATGTGCTTCAGGGGTTGGTCTGTTAAGACTGTTACTTCGTGTGCGTGGAAGTATGGCCTCAGCTTCCTTGCTGCTATTATAAGCGCGTACAGTTATTTCTCAATTGGCATGTAGTTTATCTCGTACTTTGCGAGTATCTTGCTTACGTAGTATACTGGGAGTTGGGTAGTCCCTTTTTGTTTGACAAGAACTGAGCTGACTGCCGTGTTGCTCACTGATATGTACAGGAAGAAGGGCTCGCCTTGTATTGGTTTTGCCAATGCTGGCAATGTGCACAAGTGTTGTTTTAATTGCTGAAAGGCCTCTTCGCACACTGGTGTCCATTCAAACTTCTTGTTTGCACGCAAGACTTCAAAGAAAGGGAGTGCCTTGTCGCCTATCCTGGCAAGGAATCTGTTTAAAGCTGCTAGGCGGCCATTTAGTTGTTGGACTTCCTTATGTTTCCTTGGGGACACCATTTCTTCAGTTGCCCTCACCTTCTCTGGGTTAGCCTCTATCCCCCTCTGGCTCACCATGAATCCAAGGATTTTGCCTGATTGTACGCCGAAAGCGCATTTTGTTGGATTTAGGCGGACTTGATATTCGCGCATTCTTTAGAAGATTGCACGCAAGTCGTCAACATGATTGCGCCTTTTGGTTGACTTCACGACCATGTCGTCCACGTATGCCTCCATTTTGGTTCCGATTAGATCGCCGAAGATGGTATTGACCATTCGCTGATATGTTGCTCTCGCATTGATTAGGCTGAATGGCATCCCGTGTAGTTGTATATTTCGCTATGTGCATAGAATGTAGTATGCGGTGCATCATCTTTGAACATCGGGATCTGGTTGTATCCCGAGTATGCATCCATTACGGACATTAATTCATGGCCGGCGGTGGCATCGACTAGTTGGTCGATTCTTGGGAGAGGATATGAATCCTTAGGGCATGCGTTGTTGAGATCTCTGTAATCGATGCACATTCTTAACTTGCCACTTGATTTAGGTACCAACACCGGGTTTGCCACCCATGTTTGGTATCTTGATTCTTCAATGAATCCTGCGTCAAGCAGTTTTCCCACTTCTTCTCTGATTGCCAGCTTCTTGTTGCCCCCGAGGGGTCGAAGTTTCTGGGCTATTGCTCGAGTTCCTGGCTTGATGTTGAGCTTATGGGAAATGACGTCTGCGCTTATTCCGGGCATATCGCTTGGTGACCATGCGAATAGCTCTTTGTACTCTTTGAGGAGTGCTGTGATTTCTATCATTTCATCTTCTAACTGGGATGCTCCGATTTGGACCATTCTGTCTGGCTCGTCGATCTGTATTTGTTTTAACTCTTCTACTGGGGCTGGTCGGACACGGACTTCTCTTGGATCATCATCAATGATGGGCATGTCATCCTTGTCTGGCTTGACGTTATTTTGGATTGCCACATCGTAACAATCCTTTGATAACAGTTGGTCTCCTTTGACTTCACCGATTCCGGCTGCAGTTGGGAATTTGATCTTCTGGTGTGCCGTGGATGGCACCATTCCCCACGCATTCATGGTTGCGTATCCTAAGATACCATTGTATGCGTCAAGTTTTTGTACTACCACAAATGGTTCTGCAATTTGGAGACGTGAGTTGCCCACTCCCAGTATAACTGGCAGTGTTATGAACCCCAATGGGTAACATGCATCTTCCATGAATCCCATTAAGGGTGAATTCATTTTGTTGACTTCCTTCTTTCTCCCCAAAGCTAGGATGACGTCTTTTGTGATAATGTTGGGCGAACTTCCTCCATCGACCAAGATACGCTTGATGTCCATGCCGTCAATTGTCATGGTTATGACTAAGGCGTCATTATGCGGAAATGTTATGTGCGTCTTGTATTCTGAAGAAAAGCCAATGGCGTCTTCTAGGACAACGTCTCCTTGCTGACTACCTCTGGGCTCATGGATCCTCAGGGAAGCGTATATTTCTCTTTCGTATGATGTTTCGCCTCCTGCTCCAAAGCCTCCATGTATCACGTGGATGCCTGGAAATTTTGGACTGTGCTGTGCGGGTGGCACACTGCTTGCTGGCATGGGAGACATTATGGACCTTTTATGACGTTTAAAGCGCTTCCTTGTTTTTGACGGATTGGCCTTAGTGAGAGCGTTGTGATCACTCGTCATGACTTTGCGGTACGGTAGCTTCTTGTTCGAATCACGTAGACGGCGCCAATTTTGCGTCCTGGATGAACTGGGTCGTGGGGACGCGTCTGTTCGTATGGTTGTGCGGGTTTTCGGGCTGTAACCCTTCGTCTGAAAGAGGTTTGTGCCACTGACGAGTGTTCGGTTGATTCCCGGAAAGGTCTGTGTCTCAAAGCGTGGTTGTGTCTCAGGAGGACGTCTGAGTCTCAGAAGGCGGTGGTTTGTGCACAAATCCGGATGTCTAGGCGACGATTCCTGCACAAAGGACCAGTGCTAGCACGGAGGGGGGGGGGGGGGTGGTGCTAGCGGAGCCCTCTCCGAAGCTTAAGTCACTATAGGGTTAAAAGAGTAATTCTAGAGAGAGAAAATATTTCTAGAGAGAAGTCAGAGCTCAAAATACCAAAGTTGGGAAAATAAGAGGATGTGTAAAATGGGTGGCCAAGGTCTCCTATTTATAGGCTTCCTTGAGACCGAACCCGGTTTTAAAGCGGTTTGATGACGGTCCAAAAGCAAGCGGTAACCGTCATCATCATTGGTAATATACGAACTTGACTTCTCTTCATGTAACGGTAATCGCGTAAATGGTAATCACGCAATACCCGTAGTGCAATCCGGACCTCGTCGAATTTGGGCAATTCGGCGAGGTCCGGATGCGCGTAAATGCACTTCCGGACCGTTTTTACCCTTTGGGAGACGTTTTTCAAGTCGAGATGTGATTTTCGGCGTGTTTGCGAGGCCCGAAACGTAAATACGAACCCGAATTGGACACATATCCATCAGTAGCTAAGGGTAAAATTGTTATTTTGTAATTATATAATCACATTTGGTCAAAAATAAGTGATTAAATAAAATAAATTTGAACGTTAATCATATTCTGAAATGTATGTAACATTGTAACTAAACAATCACATCAAAAAAGAAAAGTAACTATTTGGTCATATTGAAAAGAAAAAAAACATAAGTAATTGAGTGATGTATTAACCCTAAAAATTAAGTATGATTAAATTTAGTTTTTTTTTTTGGCCAACAAGTATAATTAAATTTATCTGTCTATATATATTCATAAATCAGGAGGAGAGATAGAGGTTTAACTTGAGCGCGCCACGTCATCATTTAAGCCTAAGCTAAGTGTGCCACGTCAGCAATTATCTATCTATATCATTCTCTCCATAATAAATGGTGGGTGTAGGTTAAAGAAATATATAATAAATCAGGAGTAGAGATAGATGTTTAACTTGTCTATATTCTATATCTATATATATAATAAAGTAACAGGAGAGAGGGTGGTTAAATATTATGATGCCACATCAGCGATTTCGTGCTCCCCTTGCGTGCCACCTCACATACTTTCTATCCACATCAGCATTATATGGACCAATAAAAGAGTGACACATTAACTTTGAAATTTAACCCTAGAATTAAAAAAAAAAAACTCTCATAACACAGAAATTAATATCATTTTAAACGGATGAGAACTAAATTTTAGCAATTAAAACCTTCTTAAATTCCAATTCAGCAGAAAATTTATAAAACATTATTAGAGAACTAGAAACGTTATTTTAAACATGAAGGGTTTCCGATGATTTAATACAGAGCTTCCGTTATTTCATAAGATTTAATTCAGGTACAGATATCACATTCAAAAGCAATATAAATTCCCCTGATTTGGTGTTCTCCACATACATGAGAGTGACAACCCATAACAATCACGATGTGGCACCTTCACGCGGCCAGATCAGCAACTTCATCCGATGACTATGTATATAGATGGCAACCAAAATCCGATTCCGGAATAGATAATCATGGAGATTGTTGTGGCCAAATCTTTAAGGTATAGATGATTATGCGTTTTCACGGCATCAACCAAGAACAATAGTTAGTATGACTCTGTTATCGAGCTTGGGGCGAGGCTACAATAATGGTGGTTGTTAGGTTAAATGAGAAGATTGAATTTGAGGCGGAGTCGTGATCCTCCGACGGCGGCGATTGAAAAACTGAAGGTGGAAAGGGGAGGCGATACGATACAACGGTATAAAAGAGGCAGCGTAGATATTAGGATTGGCAATACAATACTTAGGATACTTAGGATGGAAAAGAGGCAGCGTAGATATTAGTAATGTTGTTAATTGTGATTTGGCTTCAAGATTTAGTTGGGCTAGATTAGGAGAAAAACGATATAAATCATGTTATTTAGAAAGATTGTGGTCAAATTTGGAGAGAAATTCGCTGTCACGTATTTTATTAATCCGTCCAATTATGGAGATTAACAAGTATATGAGATAAAACAACAATTGATTATTTTTTATTAGGAGGATGAGTTACGAGGATAACAATATAGATATTTTAAAAGATATCGTTCAATACTCATTAAATCAAATTATTAAATTGATTTAATGAAAATTATTATTAAATGATTTAATATATATATATATATATATTAGTGGGACGATCACATAAGAAAATTGATGAATAATAAGTATATATAACTATTTATTAAAATATATATATATATATATATATATATATATATATATAAAAGATTTTCTATATTTTCGTAGAGATGTTATTATTATTATTATTACTATTATTATTATTTCATATAGTTTCTAATGTGTTTATCTTTGTAATTGATTTTTCAAAACTTTTTTACAAAATGTTCCAAAAATATTCAAAACATTAATTAATTTAGAGAATTTAATAAAATAAGTAAAAAAAACAAGATCCAAATAATTGTATATATATATTCTGATTGTGATAGAAAATATGTTAAATAGTAATATAAATCATGCATAAGTTACAAATCTCACTAACCAATTATATATGATTAACTACTTTTTCCCTATGAAATTAGTTGATACCAATGATGTGATGAACCAAACAAAACTCGAAACTCTATGTTCAAACATGTGGAAAAAAACCAACCAAAGAGTTTAGAATACGTGAAGAAACTTTACAACTTAGATGTAGTGTTAGCCACAATTATGATTGTAACAAAATTATTCTTCAGCCAGTAAGCACATGACAATACCACTATAATTTTGTACAACACAAGTGAACTCAATGTATATGTAGAAATTTTGGGATACGATCTCATAACTATAAAGAATAAATATTAATCGTTTTTTAATATACCGTAAAATACGGAAAAATATCACCCCGCGCGGTGCACGGGGCCAGCAACTAGTATATAATAAATCTGGAGGGGAGATAGAGATTTAACTTGAGCGCGTCACGTCATCATTTAAGCCTAAGCTAAGTGCGCCACGTCAGCAATTATATATCTATATCATTCTCTCCATAATAAATGGTGGGTGTAGGTTAAAGAAATATATATATAATAAATCAGGAGGAGAGATAGAGGTTTAACTTGAGCGCGCCACGTCATCATTTAAGCCTAAGCTAAGTGCGCCACGTCAGCAATTATCTATCTATATCATTCTCTCCATAATAAATGGTGGGTGTAGGTTAACGAAATATATAATAAATCAGGAGGAGAGATAGATGTTTAACTTGAGCGCGCCACGTCATCATTTAAGCCTAAGCTAAGTGCGCCACGTCAGCAATTATCTATCTATATCATTCTCTCCATAATAAATGGTGGGTGTAGATTAAAGAATTTGAATAATGGGCCCGGTTTGGCCAAATAATAATAATAATAATAATGGTCCCGGAGCTTAGATCCAATGTTTTTTTAATCGCTCGACACAATAGGCACTAGGCACAGTAGTTCAGTTTCATGTGCCGAGACCGAGACACAATATTCAAACAATGTGTAAATACAAGGATTAATAGATGGGTCACGAAAGTCTTGCACCAAATGTGTAATAGTCTTACCAAGTTATTTTTTAATGTCTTATTAAGTTGGTACGAATGAATAATGATAATTCTTATTTTTTTCATTTTCAAACACATAACATAAATATAATCACACTTCTTTTTTTCACTTCTAAAAATCTTGCTTACCAATTCAATTGAAAGAAATATAATTCAGATTTTAAATAAAATAATAACATGATATGAAATATACAATTTTAATTATTAATTACATTATAATTTTAAATTTTAAACGCAACAACAAAATTGTAAAATTTAACTTATAGTATTTAATACATAAAATTATACTTATGAACTTTTAGTGATTATGTAGTATTTTAATATATGTATATTGTTGGATCACGGTCGAAACTCCGTTACGTTCTTGACGGAAAGCTTGAACTCCTGGGCTCCGCGTAATCCTGCAAAAGGGGATGACCTGGGTGGTGACCCAGAATCTCTCTCCGATGCCTAAATGAGTGTATGACGATGGGGTGGTAAGCAGTAATCTAAATTCGTATTAGAATCTGTGTTTTCTGAGGTAACTTCCTCCTTTATATAGGAGGAGAAGTTACTCAGTTACCTGTAACTGCGCCTGGCAGTTTTACCCACGATTCCGTATATCTCGTTCGGGATTCCGTGTATCTCGCCCCACGCTCCGCGTATCTCGCCCATGTTCCGCATATCTCGGGCACGCCCTGCGTATTTCGGGGGAGGTTATCTGTATCTCAACTGTTTCCCCACTACTCTATCTAGTAGGCGGGTTTCTTGGTCATATCCTCTGATCACAAGTCCCAATTCATATCGGGGACTCCAGAGTTATCTCATTCTAGGTCACCACCCAGGACCCCTCGTCTCACGAGACAGGGCCAGCTTTCTCGGGGCTTTATTATCGGGGCCTTCTCAAAGGCATATCGGGGCCTACTCATAGGCTTCTCGTTGGGAGCATTCAGCTCATATATCGGGACCGATCTCATCGGGACCCTTCATACTGGGCCTCTGGACCTTCCAGGTCTTTTACAAGGCCCATTGGGCTTGCTCACCGTTTGTTGGCTGTTAACGGGGCTAACGATTACATCGGAACCCATCATTTGCCCCCAAGACATGGGGGACTTGCAGTCCGTCGTGTCTTCCAATTTCAGACCTGCCGACCTCATCGTCGAAGGCTTTTATCTTCAGACCTCCCGATATTACCATCGGAGGCTTTTATTTTCGGACCTCCCGATATCATCATCGGAGGCTTTTACCTTGGGTATAATTCTTGAATAACATAGCTTCTCACTCATAATTCCTCAAACTCCAAGGACAGTTGCCAAATCCGAGGAGACTCCTCGGTTACTGCACTATTAAATGCTAGGGATAATAAAACGACGCCTAAATCGGCGTGACTGCTACTTTCTGAAAAAGCAATATTACGTCATTAACGTCTCTTCCGTACTGTCCCCTATAATCTCGGCGATCCTGATTGAGTCGTTTCATCTTCAACGGTCCATATTTGAGTCTGTTCAACTGCCCTTTTGCCTATAAAAGCCAAAACCCTGGCACTATTCACTCCCTCCCTGCCGTTCTGATTTCTGCGAATTCTACCATTGTCAAACCTTGAAGCTTTTTCTCCAAGTTTCGTCTTATTTTCCGGTGATCCAAGGCCTCCAGCCGTCAAGATCTTTCTTCGTCTTCTCCGATCAACCATCTACGATGTCTGGTAAGGTTTCCTTCTCTGCTTCTATGATTTACTGAATTTGTCTACTTTTCCTTTCCTGAGTTTTCCTGTTATGGCCGTTTTTAGACGAGGCCAGTTCCGGAGGAAGGAACCGCTTTATCTTTGAGCTTGCTACTAATGAAATCTCTGAGACCTTGTACGAGGCTGCTCTCCGAGAAGGCTGCATTACTTAAGCCTGGGAACCCCGCTTCCCCTATGAATCCCAGCAAACCACCAGGAGGAAGCACATAGTCACGCGTCCTCGAGAAGGAGAGGTGTTTGTCTCCACGGGGCAGATAAACGCCGGGATCCGATTCCCCTTCTGCGGGAATCTGGTTGAGATGTGCAACTTCTATAAGACGCATCCATCCACCTTCTCCCCACACGCTATCCGCGTGTGGAATGCCTTCCAGGTTCTGTGCCTCCGCCAGCAGTGGACGTACAGCTTACTGCTCTTCCGCACCTTCTACGGGATGAAGTGCAACAAGGCGGGCGTCTGCTCCTTCACTCCCCGACTCCCCAAATGGACCAGGGAGTAACTTTCTCGGTTCGGCTGGAATGGTGAGACCTGGAAGTTTAACAAGGATCGGGTGCTCATTCGTGACTCAGGGTCCGACAATAGCGGATGGAAGAAGTATTACTTCTTCGTCCAGAACAGCTCTATCCCATGGCCCCAATGGGAAGTTGTGGCGGACCCTGCCCCCAAGTTCGGAGTCTACACCGAGGATGACTTCAACACTCTTCAGCTGGTCCAGCTTTATCGTTGGGGGGAATCTTTCACTCCCCTTGACGCCAAAGAGCTCGTGGAGGGGGACCTGATCCAGATCGGAGTCCAACTCCTCGATTCTGTTAGGTTATAAAGTCTAGGTCAACGGGTCGGCCATCTAGAATTTATCTCCCACTAATGAAATGTCGGGTTCAGTGTTCCTAAGGCTAGTCGTTTTGATCCATGCCCTTCTACTCCCTTGGGGTAGTCGTTCTGATATATGTCCTTCTCTTCTCTCCTTCTGACCTCCTCTCCTTCTCTCCTTCTGACCTCCTTTCCTTCTCTCCTTCTGACCCCCTGGGGCTTGTCCTTCTGCTCTATGCTCTTCTGCTTCCTTGGCTCTCTTCTCCTTGCCACCCTCACTGGAGGGGTGGATGATCCGGTACTCTCGGGATGCCTCGTCTTAGTTTGCGTCCTTCCTTCTGTCGCTTCTCTTCTCCTTGCGCCCTGCAGAAGGGGCAGTACCAGACACAGAGAGGGGGGGGGGTGGTGCCTGGTGAACCCTCTCCGATGCCTAAGTCAGTATCGTTTTTAGAGAGATAAAGCTAGAGAGATGTCAGAGCAAAATAATCCAAATTGTCCAGATGTCCAAATGAATTGTGAAGATGGGGTATTTATAGGCAACGGTGTCATTAAGGTGGCTTAATGACATCGTTAATCCTAAAACACAGTTAATTAACCTTTAAACGCATAATTAAGACTTTAGGATACGGAAAAGGTAGGCGGAGTAAATCGAGTATGGGAGTCCACAAGTGGTGTCGGGGCCCTTGGGGGGAAGGGAAATCCGACCCCCAAGGGTAGGGGTTGGGTGAGGGCACCCAACCCCTCCTAGGGAGGATGGGGTTGGCCAACCCCATCCCTCCTAGGAGAGATCGGGTTGGTCCACCCGATCTCCCCTAGGGGAGATCGGGTTGGCTGACCCGATCTCCCCTAGGGGAGGTCGGGTGTGGCCACCCAACCTCACCTAGGTGAGTTTGCCTTGGCCGGACGAGCGCTTCGGCCTCGTCCGAGCCGTTGATGTTCTCGCGAAGTGTTCGGGTTGAAGTTTCGATTTACAACCATTAATGGGATGATAAAAATACAACGGTTCGGAAGTCAACGGGTTCAAATTGGGCGTATATCCATCACATGCCCCCGAGTCAACCAATGGTTTAACCCTTGATTGACTCTATTTCAGGATGGTATGATACGCGCAATTTGAAACCGGGGTTTTACCTTTCGTCTGACTGTTTGCTTACCCATGGATGCGTGTCTCCGACCTTGCCCCCTGCCTTATGAGATAGAGGAGTTGTAAACGTTAGAGTAGCGCGGACGTGTGCCTAAGCACGCGTCCGTCTGAGGTGGGAGTAATAAACCTATCTTTGCTACGGGCGTATACTCGAAAAATACACGCTTGCGTGGGGATGCGATACGAATGCGACTAGGCGATTCATGCTTCAATTTCATGTCGGGATTTGTCTAAGTGGAGAAAAATTTCAATTTTGGTCCGAAATTTTTCTAAGTATGGGATACTAGAAAATATGTCTATAGGATGTTAACTAGGAGTGAACATGGACATATCATGAACATGAGGATGTGTACTAGTCTACATGCAAGTAGGAACATAAGGATGGGAGTGAGTATAGACATGCTGCGATTGTAGTCATGAATGTATGCATAAATATATGGCGGCCATGTGCATGGATGTCTAAATGTTTGAACACATGGGAGTGTGTACGTGGGCATGCATATGAGTGCAAGCATGAACATGTGTGTATGTATGGACAGGTTGTGAGTATAAGCATGAGTGATGACATTGATGTACCTGTAGATGTTAATCATGAATATGAGCATAAGTGCAAAGGTGAGAGTATAGACCTCTCCTTTACCTGAGGGTGAGAACTCTGCCACTCAATGGGACACAACGTTCCGCCTCCCTCGTATTAGCGCGGGCATTGTCCATTAACCTCGTCCTTCGGCATGTGTAACATTTTTCCTTCATTCGTTGGAGCGTGTGTATAGTTCTTGACCTTTGGCATGTGTAACATTTTTCCTTCATTCGTTGGAGCGTGTGTATAGCTCTTGACCTTTGCTCTGTAGTTTGTTCCCCATAAAAGTGAGGGTGAAAATGCTTACAAGCTTTCTTCTTACCGCCGCGAGCGAAGGGGTCTATTGACATGTGTTAAGGGTTGACCCTTCCTTCGGATGTGTTGGAGCGTTGCTCCATTTGGGGAAACTAAAAGTTCGCCCTCTTCCCTTGGTGTTAAGGTTGCCCCCGTAGTAGGCGGATCTCGCCCCTCCATGAGTGAGGGTCGATCTTTGCTTTGGTTGCTCGTATAGATGACTCACTTTTGGGAAGCTTTCTTCTTCAGACAGGGAGACCTTGAAGATCGTTTTCCAAGGTAGTCAGACCAAATCTGACTGTCCTGTGTCTTGGGTGTCCGCGGTGGACTCGTATGAGGCGGGGACTCGTATGACCCCTTGTAGGTTGACTTCATGGAGAAAAATATAAGGTGTAGGCAGAGCGTTCCGAATGTACCGTTGAATCGGATGAGAGGGAAGAACCCTCTAGTTCTGCTTATCAGGCCCAAAAATTTTCTAAGTCAGGGAAGGCTGCTAATGCTTCTATTATGCTCTCATTCCATTCTCTTTTCTTTGTGATATACTTATGATTGTTCCTATGTTGCTTCTTTCTTGTTGTTAGAGCGTTCTTCCCTGGTTACCGAATGGTTCTTGCGGTGGTCGAGAGTTCAAGTCAATCTAAATCCAAGGCGCGAAAACCTGACTCTGAGGTCGGGCCCTCGGCTGCCAAGGAGAAGGAAACCGCGAGAGGCTCTCCTTCCAGTGCCCCCTTGCTGACTCCCTCTCATGATAAGGAGGTAGTGGTTGAAGAGGCGTCCTCTTTGCTTGACAAAGGGAAACAACCTGTGGCTGGCGATGGGGTGATCATAGGTCTTGATGTCTCTTCTTTATCCTCTGCCCCCCAGCCGAGGGACCGAGACTCAGGTTCATTTCATCTTCATGTAGATTTGACGACTTTCGAAGGTGTCTTTGGCTTTCCTATGGGTTATGTTATTAACCCCTGCGTTGAAAATTTTTCTTTTGGTGATGGGTGTGATCATCGCCTTTCGTTGAGGTTCCTTTCTTGCCATGGCTCTGATTAAGATAGCGAATTCTTGCTTTGGAGTTTGGTGGAGACTGCTCTTGAGTTAGCCTCTGCTAGTATCGTAGTTGTGATCGTTGTGGGGATCGTTTTGTTATATGTTCTCAATAGTGCTTGTCGTGATTTTTTGCTTCATGATTGATTTCGTGAGATATGGAGGTTGTCTTCATAATAAGGACGTCTCCTTCCTGGTATTACCTAGTGGGTTGAAATATAAGTGCCTACCTTTGATGAGCGTACGAAGGGTATTGTTTTTCCTTTTTCTTGAACCTCCTCCTAAGGCTAGGCGTAGCCTTTTGATGTTCGTGGTCGGGATGGTGTCTTTACAATGCATGTCTTTGACAGATGTTTTATGATGTGCTGCCATGATAATCACTTCGAGGTATGTGGACATGATAGCCACTTCATGATGTGTGGGAGTGATAGCCCTTTTGTAGTGTGTGGACATGATAGCCACTTCAGGGTATGTGGACATGATAGCCACTTCAAGGTATGTGGACGTGATAGCCACTTCAAGATATGTGGACATGATAGCCACTTCAGTGTATGTGGACATGATAGCCACATCACGATGTATGGAGTTGTGCTTGACGATGTTCAAGTCTGATACGAGCATAGGTCGCGTGAGGGCGACATGCAAGACAATAACGTTTGTCGGAGGTTGATTTGTGCGACTTGTAAGGCAATTCTCTTTTTGATGGGTCGAGTTTATTTTGAGAGCCTTGAACTTTGGATTTCATGTCTTTGCTATCCTCCTTGGTGGTGTTGGGTTCCTTTGAGATACTTCTCTTGACTTGTGCTATGGATGGTAGGATAACTCGCTACTTTTCATGATAACCTCTTGTGCTTCTGTGTATGATCCTTTGGTCATGGACTTCTCCTTTGTATATGCTTTCCTTTCCTTATCTTTTTTTTGTGCTTTTCTTCACATCATACCTGCTATCTCATCAAGAAAAAACATTATGTGTTCTTTATACAACTTTACTTTGAAATTACTTTCTCGTGGGATCCTTCTTAGTATGGTGCGATGATCTCTTCTGATACCCTTTACATGGTATGCATGGTACTGTTAGACCAAAGATACGCTCTTGGTGGGCGTCGAATCTGATCACGAGACAGGCTCTCGGAGGGCACTTAACGTTTCACAAGATAGGCTCCTGGAGGGCACAGGTTAGACCAAAGATACGCTCCTGGTTGGCGTCGAAAACTGTTCACGAGATAGGCTCTCGGAGGGCGCTTAACGTTTCAAAGGATAGGCTCCTGGAGGGCACAGGTTAGACCAAAGATACGCTCCTGGTTGGCGTCGAAAACTGTTCACGAGACAGGCTCTCGGAGGGCGCTTAACGTTTCACAGGATAGGCTCCTGGAGGGCACAGGTTAGACCAAAGATACGCTCCTGGTTGGCGTCAAAAACTGTTCACGAGACAGGCTCTCGGAGGGCGCTTAACGTTTCACAGGATAGGCTCCTGGAGGACACAGGTTAGACCAAAGATACGCTCCTGGTTGGCGTCGAAACTGGTAGTTTGAAATCTACCTCAAGATACGCTCTTGGGGGCGTCGAATCTGGTAGTGTTTTTTCTACCTCAAGATACGCTCTTGGGGGCGTCGAATCTGGTAGGTTGCAAATCTACCTCAAGGTACGCTCCTGGGGGCGTCGAAATTCGTAGTTTTTGGAAACCACTCTCAAGATACGCTCTTGGTGCGTCGAAGGTCGTAGTATAGAAACTACTCTCAAGATACGCTCTTGGGGGCGTCGAAGGTCGTAGTATGAACACTACTCTCAAGATACGCTCTTGGGGGCGTCGAAGGTCGTAGTATAAAAACTACTCTCAAGATACGCTCTTGGGGGCGTCGAAATTCGTAGTTTTTGGAAACCACTCTCAAGATACGCTCTTGGTGCGTCGAAGGTCGTAGTATAGAAACTACTCTCAAGATACGCTCTTGGGGGCGTCGAAGGTCGTAGTATGAACACTACTCTCAAGATACGCTCTTGGTGCGTCGAATCTGTTCGCGGGATAGGCTCCCGGAGGGCACAGGGTTCGTAGTTTTAGAACTACTCTCAAGATACGCTCTTGGGGGCGTCGAATGTGTACGCGGGATTGGCTCCCGGAGGGCTCAGAATATTACTTTACCTTGTATTCCTTCTCGTGTAGGGTGCGTTTTTGATACGCCTTTTAGATCTTTACTTGAGTTTTCTTTCCATGATATTGCCTGTTACCACGCTTTTTCTTCAATGTGGGAGATCCCCTTT
The DNA here is from genome assembly GCA_036873135.1 of Clarkia xantiana subsp. parviflora. Taxonomy (NCBI): domain Eukaryota; kingdom Viridiplantae; phylum Streptophyta; class Magnoliopsida; order Myrtales; family Onagraceae; genus Clarkia; species Clarkia xantiana. The sequence goes on along the minus strand of JAPTYO010000021.1, from coordinate 8,231,766 downwards.
CGAGGGCGATGTTTGTGTGTTGCCAACTTATGACGAGTTCGTATAGGGAGTTGAGGATGTTTTCCTCTTATGTGACCTCTTCTAGGAGAAGTGGTATTGCATGTTCTTGTGATCTTCTACCTCTAATCTCTTCTTTTACACTTAGGTGGACTACCAAGCACTTATTCGTTTGGTGCCCCCCAAGTTGTTTGGTGGTCACACCGCCTTTCATATTTAGCCGCTGAAGGCCCCTCGTTCATTTTCTTGGTTGGGTACCTCTTATGCTCGGGGCTCCCTTGTCTGCTTGTTTGAATGCGATGAGTGTCCCTTGTAGGATTTACTCTTTCTCGTGCTTGCTTGTTTCAGTCATAGGCATGGTTTGGATGATGCCTTTGTCGGATGTGTCTTTGGAGGTTGGGTGGAAGAGCTTTTGCTTTGGGTGGGTGGGGGTGGATTTCATTCTCTTAATAACTAGGATGTGGCAATGTTTGTATCCTAGGGGTGCTTGTAAATTCTTTTCTCCCCCTTCCTTGTGTTTTAGGTTGAAAAGCTCTCTCATAGAATGGCGTCATGAGTTGTTAATCTCGTAGGTGTGTTTCAGACTAGTCAATCTGATCCATGCTCTTTGCTCGTGCATGGGGGGGTCTGACCGGGCTGTGATAATCTTGGAGTGTTGTGGCCCTTAGTGTGCGTTGCCTTTTCCTTTACATTGGAGTATTCTTCAATGCCTTTAGGGATTTTCACATTGGTCATGCTCCTCCCACCTTGAATCTTGATTATAGAATTCCTTTGAATTAGGACTTGAACCTAAAAAGGATGATTTCCTTTAGGTTTGCAAGTGATGCTCCATGATTTTCCATGGGTTTGCCCCCGTATTGGCTATTCCTTGTTGGATAGCTTCATTAGAGACTGTATTTGTATTGCGTACGTATACGTGTTTGAGGTGTGTTGAACTGACAAGTCCCTCCTTTTTCATTTTGTCATATCCTTCATTCACCATGTATTCGGCGTATGGCCTTAAAGGCGGGATATTGTTCTAGTGTCCCTTTTATCGGGGTTCTCTTCTTGATGGGATGCCAGGGTCAAATGTCTTATCATTTGCAGACAAGGTGGTTGATCGGGATGTGCGTCTAGTGTGAGGGTAGATCTTGAAACCTTACTCCCCAAGTTTTAGAGCTCTTCTTTGGTTGATCTTGTAGAACTATTATCCTGCCCTAAGGCTCTTGGTAGGAGATGTATCTCCTTTTTCATACTCTAGTTGTTGCACTATCTCTTTTGCTAATCTTGCATCTTTAGAGTTTCTCTCTTGGTGCATGACTTCAATGACCGGATTTTCTACCGATGTTTGTTTTGTTAGGACTTGTATCCTTGGCTGCCTTTCTTTCTTGTGCGATGGGAGGGAGTGTTTATGAACACTCAAATGTGTCGTACTTGGTAGAGGTATGCGCCTAATCTTTATGGCGTTGTCTTGAGTCTTCGTGTACCTATCTTTGATGAACATGTTATTCATTGCATATATGATACGGAGTCCAAGGATCTCCGGGTTAGGATCATATTTTGGGAACAGAGACATAGTCATCTATTAGATGACCTCTTTATCTACGGAATTTATTTTTGCAAGGATAAATGCAAGGATACTTGTAAGGATACTTGTAAGGATATGTGTTCCATCCTTTTCCTGGTTCATTTGCAGTGTCGTGTCCCTAATGGGTGTGTTGATGTTCTGACCACCTTTACTAGTAGGGGGTCCCTTGGTATTAGGTATGCCTGACTCTTCTCTAGTATCATCAATGGTTGGTCATGGGAGATGTCTGACGGACTCCCTTCCTGTACTATGGTTCTCTTCATGTCAAAGTTGGTGATTCCCTCTCTTATGACTAACATATCATTGTGTGGAAATACTATGTTTTCCATATCCCTTTTTAAAAGCTTGATGATGGTGTCACCGTTCTTCCTTTGCTAGGCTTGGTGTCCTTGAGGGTTTTTGATGGAAGTGTATTCCACTACCTGGGATGAGCTTTCTAAGTGTAGTTGTATCTCCTGCCTATTTTGTGAAATCATAAAGATCCGCTGGAGGTGTTTGCCTCTGATGGTGGGCGTTACCCATGTGATATGGTTTCCTCTATTTTTGGAGGGATGTGTTCGCGGCTACCCCCTCTTGTGCTAATGGGCGTTTGTGGGGAGGGCATGTTGTGACTGGTGCCCCCCTTGCATACCAATGCCATATGGGATCCTTTGACGGGCTTGGCCCTAGGATGCATAGTGGAAGGTTGTAGTAGGGGTAATCCTTTGTGACCTTCATGGTAGTTCTTCTATAGGATGTTGGGAGTGCTCAACTTATTTTTGTAAGTGAGCCTTCCATCTTGTGATCTTTCCCAGAAACTTGACCTTATAGGTGTTCTTTGGGATTGAGGAATCTGTTGCTTGTGCATCTCTTGATTGGCGACGGCCTTTTACTGATTCTTCTAGTGGTCCACCTGTGTATATATATATCACGGAGCTCGAAGGCGTCCGGTATGGTCATTCTTGGAAAACATGTTGATATCAAGTATCAAAATCTACCCCTTTTAGGGAGTTGACTTGTTATGCAGTTAAATTAAATAAGAGGATATGGGGAGGATATGGGTGTGGGGTGTTGATATCCCCTGCTTCCTTGGTAATGTAACTGTTTTCCTCCGTTAGTCTGTGTGTATTTCTTCCACTTGAGGAATATAAGGTCGCATCCTTACAAGGTGGACTATGTGGAGGTGTATCCTTCATGTATGCTATGTGCGATCTCACTCTACTATGTCTCTCCATGAGACTTCCCATTGTAGTAGCTATGTGCTGACGTGGTGTGGTACTCTATGAGTCCTCTGTTCAAATCCTTGTCTTTTCAACTCCTCCCCTGTCTTAGGGGGATGTGTGCAAAGGGTTGTCGTGCACAAGGGGTTTGGATCTGTCGCGCTGTATCATGGGTAGGTGGTTGCCTTATTGTGTTGTTGGGACTATGTCCCTCCCTTTGAGCTTTCCTTGGTGTGTCCCTGACATCCTGTTGTGTCTGTTGCTGCCTTGGAGGCACAGATTGCTGCCTTCCCCCTGAGTGTGGCCTTTGGTTGTCTCTCCTTTATTCTCCTCGCTGCCCTGTTCGAGGGTGCGAGTGGCGTTCTTCCGTTGGGATTTACTCCTCTTCATGAGCTTCTTCTCCTTCCTGTCGGTGTTGCCTTTCCTGCCTATTCCTTAGGGTCTCTCTGTAAGCTAGTAGCTCGTCCGAGGCGCTCATCAGCCCTGGAGTCACTGTATGTGCTCCCTGTGTGTATGCCGGCCTTGTGTTGGTTGTGTTGGCACGATTGTCGTTCCTTTGAGTCAATATTCCATATGGATACCCTTGAGGTTGTGCCTCATAGTGGTATCCTTGTGGAGGTGCCGTGTATTGGGATGGCACTCCTTGTTGCCCCCCTGTCCCTGTGGCTTCCTAATCAATGGAGTTGAAGCTGTGGAAGCCTCCTAGCCAGCTGGGCGTGAAGGTCCTCCTCTCTGCTTGTTAGGCTGGGGTGCCTGTGGGGTTACCTGAGGCTCTGGGTGTGCAGACTGTTTCTCTGGGTTAGGCTGCCTTGTTGGAGGTATAAGCTGTCTTTCTTGCCTATTGCCCCCAGGTGGGCGATTATCTCTAGACACTAAGTTGTTCGTCATCGCTCTCGTGATTGCCAGGCTTTCTGTTCGAAGCCCACAGACGGCGCCAAGTGTTAGGTTATAAAGTCTAGGTCAACGGGTCGTCCATCTAGAATTTATCTCCCACTAATGAAATGTCGGGTTCAGTGTTCCTAAGGCTAGTCGTTTTGATCCATGCCCTTCTACTCCCTTGGGGTAGTCGTTCTGATATATGTCCTTCTCTTCTCTCCTTCTGACCTCCTCTCCTTCTCTCCTTCTGACCTCCTTTCCTTCTCTCCTTCTGACCCCCTGGGGCTTGTCCTTCTGCTCTATGCTCTTCTGCTTCCTTGGCTCTCTTCTCCTTGCCACCCTCACTGGAGGGGTGGATGATCCGGTACTCTCGGGTTGCCTCGTCTTAGTTTGCGTCCTTCCTTCTGTCGCTTCTCTTCTCCTTGCGCCCTGCAGAAGGGGCAGTACCAGACACAGAGAGGGGGGGGGGGGTGGTGCCTGGTGAACCCTCTCCGATGCCTAAGTCAGTATCGTTTTTAGAGAGATAAAGCTAGAGAGATGTCAGAGCAAAATAATCCAAATTGTCCAGATGTCCAAATGAATTGTGAAGATGGGGTATTTATAGGCAACGGTGTCATTAAGGTGGCTTAATGACATCGTTAATCCTAAAACACAGTTAATTAACCTTTAAACGCATAATTAAGACTTTAGGATACGGAGAAGGTAGGCGGAGTAAATCGAGTATGGGAGTCCACAAGTGGTGTCGGGGCCCTTGGGGGGAAGGGAAATCCGACCCCCAAGGGTAGGGGTTGGGTGAGGGCACCCAACCCCTCCTAGGGAGGATGGGGTTGGCCAACCCCATCCCTCCTAGGAGAGATCGGGTTGGCCGACCCGATCTCTCCTAGGAGAGATCGGGTTGGCTGACCCGATCTCCCCTAGGGGAGGTCGGGTGTGGCCACCCAACCTCACCTAGGTGAGTTTGCCTTGGCCGGACGAGCGCTTCGGCCTCGTCCGAGCCGTTGATGTTCTCGCGAAGTGTTCGGGTTGAAGTTTCGATTTACAACCGTTAATGGGATGATAAAAATACAACGGTTCGGAAGTCAACGGGTTCAAATTGGGCGTATATCCATCAGATTCAATTTCCGAGAATTTTGTTATCTGGGTAACATTTCTAACTACTTTTTATTTTCATTTTTGCAGCCAAGAAGACATCTATGCTGACCCATCTCGTGTTGAAGCAGGGGGAGACTGATGCTGTTCAAGGCTCCTCCAAGCGAAGGCAGAAGTCTTTGAAGAGGGGAGCCTCTTCTTCTGCAGCTCCTCCGACCGAGGAACAGGTCGGGATGTCCAAGCGGGCCAGAAGGGAGGAGATAGACCAAGCCTTCGGTGTCAACACTGCCGAGGAAGGTAAGCGCGTTCGCCACGCTATTAAGAAATATAGAAGGTTGGTTCCCGAGGAGTTTATCCCTGCTGATCGGGAGTCGCGGATCCGAGAAATCAAATATATTCTTCGAGGAGAAACCCCCTGCGTCCTCAAGGCGGGATATTACAACTTCTTTGGAAAGGACCAACACGTCCCGCGCCAAATCATCTGGTGCCCAAATAATACTCTGTCTGACTTCATTCGTCCCGCAACCGCAGGTCCATCGGTGGCTGCTACTCCAGCGGGGGCTGCGACTCCACAGGAGCCGATAACCGAGGATGCCCCGACGGAAGCTCAGTTCCGTCAGGTGACCAACTTGGAGGCTTCCCCCTCCTCCGAGGAGCCAAATGAAGGCGGCTTGCTCCGCCAAAGGCCAGGTCGAAGCATCCTGAGGCCAACTGTGGAGGAGGACGTGTCTCGGAGTCCTCCCCTGGATCTGCGTTCTCCAACTCCGGAGCCCCCGACCGAGGCTCCTCCGACTGAGGCTTCCAAGATCATCCCTCCTCTCCTCGTGGATGAGAACCTTTACAAGGTTTATACCCCCGATCAAGAGACGGTTCCCTGGAACCCGATCGAGTCTCTTCATGGGGTCCCACTCCATCGGGGAGACCTTCAGCCATAATTGGCCCTGCATCTGCTGGCAGGGTCAGTTCCACCAGCCTTGAGACGCCCAATCTCCTTGGAACGGGAGGATATCGAGGAAGACCTTCGCGACATGGCTATCCGTCGGATGGAGGTAAAACATTACTCTCACTTTTGCTCCTTCCTTTGTTGTTCTTTCCTTCAGTTATCGGATCTTGATTTCTTTTCCTACTGCCTTAGGAAACGGCGAACCAGCAGCGCTGCTTTGGTTACATCCTGGCTCTGAAGGGTGCTTTGGAGGAAGAGCAAGCCAGGTCGGACCCAGAGCCTTGGCCAAGCTCCAGGAGGACCTTGCCAGCGCTGTTGCAGCAAGGGAGAAGATAGCCAAGGAACAGACCCTCCTTGGCGAGAAGGCTATGGGCCTGCACAAGCAGGTCCAAGATCATGAAGCCGTGCTACGTCGGGAGCGGAGGATGCTCAAGGAGGAACAGCAGCGGCACGAGGCAGAGAAGAGGCAGCTCATCCTCGAGAAGAACATTCTCGAGGAAGCTAAGGCGGGACTTGAGGCCGAGAAGGCTGAATTTCCTGCCAGACTGGCTGAGGCAAAGGCTCAGGGCCACGAGGAGGGTCGCCTAAAGGGTCGCGAGGAGGGCCGCGAGGAGTATCGGAACTCCGATGATTTCCAGGTGGATGCCGTGGGGTTCTGCAAAACCGAGGTGGAGAACGTTTTGTTCAATGCCGTCGAGGAACTTTACACGGCATACGAGGATTCCATCGACTTCAAGAAGTCCGAGACCCTCGCCCCCTTCGCGAAGAAATTCTTCAGCCTCCCCGCGGAGAGTGATGAGGTCGATGCCGCGGACCCGACTCCAGAGACTGCGGAGCCTTCTGCCAAGGACCCCTCAATTCCTGCTCCCTCCAAAGCTGCTGAGGACCCAACTTCCAACAAGGACCAAGCTTAATGCTTTATTTTTTAAGTCCTTGTAATTTTTCTCCTTGTATCCTCCTTGTCTTTTTGTATCGGAACCTTTAGGCCTTCGAGCCCTTATAAGAAATTCCTTTCATCTATTTTGGTCTCGATAATCGTTTGCACTACTTAAAGCAACTTTAGACTCGTTACTTAAAACATTCTGATGCATCACTTAAGATTACTTCATACATCTTTCCGATGTTTTACTCGGGACTTTACCACTTAAGGTTTCTCATCCATATCATTTAAGATGATTTCACACGTCTTTCGCGACGCTTTCCTCAGGACTTCACCACTAAAGGTTTTTCGTCTTTGCCGTTCAAGGCAATTTTGTACATCACTTAAGATGATTTTATCGTACCCTTTTAGGCTTTTATCGCGTCATTCTAGACTACTTAATCGTACCCCTTAGGGCTTTTGTCGCGTCATTCCAGACGACTTAATCGTACCCCTTAGGGCTTTTTGCTGCATCATATAGACGACTTATGCGGACCCGTTAGGGCTTTTTCATACCTAGGCTTTTGGTTGCATCATAAAGACGACTTACTCATACCCCGTAAGGCTTTTGTCCGTACCTCGAAAGGTTTTTATCGCGTCCTTCAGGACGTCTTACTCGTACCTCGGAAGGCTTTTATCGCGTCCTTCAGGACGTCTTACTCGTACCTCGAAAGGCTTTTATCGCATCCTTCAGGACAACTTACTAACAGTTAGAATAAATCTAAAAGCAATTTGATCAGAAGCAACTTTATTTAGTAACAACTCAAGGCTGGCTTACATCGGATCAATCGATAGACAACTTGCGCCATTCGCGGCGACTTAACATCATGCACCTCTTAAGGCGACTTAATATCAAACATGATACTTCTTCAAGTGTGCGCCACTGAAGGAATGTTTCAACGTCTTGCCGTCAAGGTCTTCTAGCTTGTACGCATTCGTGGCTGGCATCCCTACAATCTTGTAAGGTCCCTCCCATTTCGGTGATAGCTTGTTGATTCGATCTTGATGGACGAACTCATTCCTCCGCCAAAAAAGTTCTCCCACGAAGAATTGTCGGGACTTGACCCGCCGATTATAGTACCTGGCTGTTGCCAGACGCATCTGAGCCTGAACTTCATCAGCCTTCCATCTTTTCTCTTCGAGTAAGTCCAAGTCCAGACGTCTTATTTCCTCGTTCGTTAGAGGCTCGTAATACCTCCTACGATGGGACGCCACCGCTATCTCCACGGGAGCAACTGCCTCCGTGCCATAAACAAGGCCAAACGGAGTCTCCCCCGTCGATTGCTTGGGTGTTGTTCTAACAGCCCACAGCACGTTTTCAAGCTCATCTAGTCAATGACCCTGCAAGGCGTAAACTCTCTTCTTCAAGCCATCCATCACGATCTTGTTGGCTGACTCGACTTGGCCATTGGTCTGAGCATGGTGGACGGAAGCTGTCCGATGCTCGATGTTCAATTCCTCCAGATACTCCTTCAACTGAGCCCCATTAAACGGAGGGCCATTATCTCTGATCAACACTCGAGGAACCCCATACCGGGATACGATCTGAGTCTGAAGAAACTTGAGGATTTGTTGCCCCGTCGTCTTGGCCAACGCCTTAGCCTCTATCCACTTCGAAAAGTAATCAATGGCTACGAGCAAATACTTGCACTGACCTTTTGCTTGTGGAAGAGGTCCCACCAAGTCAATGCCCCACTGCGCGAAGGGCCAAGCACTTCTGATGGACATCAAGTCCGCGGCAGGAGCCACGATATTCGGAGCGTACCTCTGGCACGCACCACAGGATTGGACCATCGCTGTTGCTTCCTTGTTAATCGAAGGCCAATAGTAGCCTAGATTCAGCGCTTTCCTCACAATGGATCGGGCCCCTTCATGACAGGCCGCGACTCCTTCGTGCAACTCTCTCAGGATCCGATTCGTATCAGGCTCCGCCACACATTTCAGAAAAGGCTTTACATGCCCCATCTTGTATAACTGGTTGTCCACCATCACGTAGTTGCTCACGATTCGACGCAACCTAACAGCTGCCACTTCATCGTCGGGGAGTGCCCCCGTAGTCAGGTATGTGACTATCGGGGTCATCCAGGTGGGTTTCTCTTCTTCCACCGATCCTGCTTCAATAGCGCATACCTCCTATGGATCGATGGTTGAGATAATTACCTTCTCTAGAAAGTGCACCTTCCGATTCTCCTCGGGGGTTACACCTAGGGCAAACTTGCTTAAAGCGTCTGCCTCCGCGTTCTCCTCCCTCGGGATTGCCTCAATATCGAAACTTTTGAAGCTTCCCTTCAAAGTCTGCACCTCGTGCAAATACTTCCTCATTGTCGGGCTCTTCGCTTCGTAATTGCCTTGGACTTGATTCACGACCAGGCTAGCGTCACACTTCACCTTTAAATGATCAACTCCCGTACCTTTGGCGATTTTAAGGCCCGTGATGAGAGCCTCATACTCAGCTTCATTGTTGGTGGCCCTAAACGTCAAGGCCAAGGCATATCGCAGGGGCTCGCCTCCACCGGGCGGTATCAATACAAATCCTGCCCCCGATCCTTCTACACTTGATGAACCATCAGTGTACATCTCCCAGGTGTTCTCCTCATTTGGCTGTTCTGGCTGTTCTGCTATCGGGACCTCCATGGTTTCCCCCTCTACAGGACCTGCTTCTTCCAGATCGGGTGCTGTAGACTCTGCTATAAAATCTGCCAATGCCTGGCCCTTAATAGCCGTTCTCGGAGCAAAATGGATGCGGAACTCCGTAAGCTCGATGGCCCATTTCACCAATCTCCCCGACGCCTCCGGTCAGTTCAAAAAGTGCTTCAAGGGCTGATTAGTTAACACCGTAACTTCATGGGCATGGAAGTAAGGCCGTAGCTTTCGAGCAGCAACAATCAACGCAAAGAGATACTTCTCAATAGCGGGATAATTCATTTCAGATTTGGCAAACGCCTTGCTTACATAATAAACAGGAACTTGGTTTCCCTTGACAATCTTTATTAAAACAGAACTAACAGCAACTTCAGAAACAGCCAAATAGAGATAAACCGGCTCGCCTGGAACTGGTTTTGCCAACGGCAGGAGGGTAAAGAGGTGTTGCTTAAGTGCTTGGAATGCCTCCTCGCACTTGTCGGACCATTCAAACTTCTTGTGGGCCCTCAGTACATCAAAAAATGGCATGGCTCGGTCACTCACCTTGGATAGGAAACGATTCATCGCGGCTAATCAGGCGTTCAACACCTGAACCTCCCGATGGGTCTTCGGAGACCGAATCTCCTCGATTGCTCGCAGCTTCTCAGGATTCACCTCGATTCCTCTTTGGCTCACCATAAGTCCTAGGAATTTCCCCGAGTTCACTCCGAAAGCGCATTTGTCCGGGTTCAAACGAACCTGATGAATCTTCATCCGCTCAAACGCCGCCGCTAAGTTGCGGACATGGTCTCCTGCCTGTTGGGACTTCACCAGCATGTCATCCACATAAGCTTGCATGGTCTTTCCCAGCATGTCCCGAACAACTTGTTCACCATCCTCTGGTAAGTTGCTCCAGCATTGATCAGTCCGAAGGGCATAACGTCGTAGTGATAAACATCACTATCAGCATAGAAGGCCGTATGGGGGGAATCCTCCTTCGCCATCTTGATCTGGTTGTAACCAGAATAAGCATCCATGAAGCTCAGCAGCTCATGTCCCGATGTGGCATCCACCAACTGGTCGATTCTCGGGAGCGGATAACAATCCTTCGGGCAAGCTTTGTTCAAGTCGCGGAAATCGACACACATCCGCCACTTCCCATTACTCTTCCTCACCAAGACCGGGTTAGAAACCCAAGTCTGGAATCGGAGCTCCTTGATGAATCCAGCGTCGAGCAGCCTGCCCACCTCCTGCTGGATCGCGATCCTCTTATCCGCGCCCATCGGACGCCTCTTCTGCGCGATAGGCTTGATTGTGGGATCGATCTTCAGCTCGTGCACTATCACGTCGGGGCTGATACCTGGCATATCGCTCGGGGACCAGGCAAACAGCTCCTTAAACTCCTTCAGGAGCTCGATCAATTCTCGGGCTCGTTCCTCCGACAAAGCAGACCCGATCTTCACTTTCCTCTGAGGTCCGTCAACCTCGACTTCTTTCAGATCCTCCATGGGGGCGGGACGCCCAAACTCCTCTCGAGGATCGGCATCAGTCTGAAGAACAGCCATGGCTTCCCTCCTTCTCCTTCGAGTAGCGTTAACATAACACCTTCTGGATGCCACCTGGTCACCTTTGACCTCTCCGACCCCATTATCCGTCGGGAACTTCATCTTCTGGTGGACGGTCGAGGCGACTGCCATGAGAGGGTTGATGGTGGTCCTCCCGATAATAGCGTTGTACGTCCCCACTGACTCTACAACAACGAAATCACGTTCCGCCTTTCCACTTTCCACCCACTACCGAATTCCACCGGTAAGGTGATTATACCTAGCGGATAGGAAGTAGAGCCAGAGAATCCTACCATCGGGAAGTTCACCTGCGTCAGGTCCTTCTTCGTCTTTCCCATGGCCTCCAGGGCGTCCATAAACAGAATGTCGGAGGAGCTCCCTCCATCTATCAGGATCCGCTTCATCTCGAATCCATCCACATCCAAAGTCACGACCAAGGCGTCATCATGGGGGGTCTCCATGCCTATCAGGTCCTCTGCTGAGAAAGAAATCACCATTTCTTCCTTGATAGTCCACGACCTGGACCTCTTTCCTAGCACCACCGCAGCAGAAATACGGGAAGCATAATTCTCCCGAGAAGCGGAGGTATCACCTCCCGCCTCCATTCCTCCATGAATGACGTTAATGGTTCCCCGCCTCTCCTTACGGGCACCTGAGAATTCCGGCTCAACCTTCTTCTTCTTTGGGGATCGGTCGCGGGACTTGGAACGAGACCGCGATCAAGTCTTGGAACGGGATCGGCACCGTCCCCTACCAACAAACTCCTTGAGCTTCCCCTTCTGGATCAGCTTCTCCACCTCCTTCTTCAGCTCCCGACAGTAACGGTCAGAGCGACCTCCCAAGAATTCACCTTCCTTCCTCGGGGGGTATCGGGCGAGACCCTGCCGATCCATCGCTGCTAGTACGGAGGTCATTGAACTGTTGAGGGGAACATTACGACCCTCGCGGTTATCCTTCTTCGGAGGACGCTTGTCCTCCCTTCTATCGGGGCGACCACGGCTCCTACTTCCCTCCGATTTATCGCTCCCTTTGCGATCATCCGACAGCTTGGACGATGGCTTACTTCTTCCGGACTTCGGAGGATCAAGCTCTCCGGCAGGAATCTTCGACTCTTGCACGTCGATTTTCTGTTTCACCCTCGCTTGCAAGGCCTCCATACTCCACACAGCCTTCGCGGCCACACTGTGCATCAAATCGGAACCATACGGAGCAGTCAGGTTCCGAAGGAAAGTGCGGATGGTCTCCCTCTCCGATATCTCCTCATCGATCTCCGCGGCACTAGCAGTGAACCGTTGGTAGTAGTATGCCAACGATTCGTCAGATCTCTGCACCACCTGGGTCAAAGACCTCACGCTCTTCAAGAGGCGCCTACGACCCTGATACTGCTTGATGAAGCGGTTGTGCATATCAGCCCAACAAGTAATTCTTCCCGGCGGTAGGCTGAAAAACCATGTCATGGCCCTTTCTCCCAAGGTGATCGGGAACAGCGAACACACGAGGTCATCATTCGAGGTCCTACCCATACAGGCCTGGACATGCCTCTGAACATGGCAGACCGGGTCTCCTTCACCATCGTACTCCTTGATGGTCGGGATGCCTAGCCCGGGCGGGGCGACAATATCCAGCAGCCGTGGAACAAAAGGATGAGTAGACCGGTCCCTCAGCTCCGATGTCATATGTTTCTGGTCGCCCATGCAGATGTTGACGATTTTCACCACCTGATCGGGGGTGATGGGGCCATTCAGGGGAATTGTCCTGTGTTTCACTGGTCCGGGACCATCGACCACGAACTTCTCCGAGTGCACGGGCTCCTTGCCTCTATTCCTGGGCTGAACCTCCTGTTCTCCTTGAACCTCCCTTGGAGGAGGTGGGGGCAACTCTTCTCGTGGAGGTAACTCTTCTCCCTTCCTGGCAGCCTCTCTTTTGTCCAGCAGAGCTTCCATAGCTGCCAAGAACATGGGCATAGCATCGGCCACTGCCTTAGCCAAATCTGGTTTGAGGAAGCACCTACCTCCCTCCGCGGGATTTCCTCTCTGTGCACCACCGGATTTGGAGGAGCATCCACCTCCCTTCTCGGGATATCCTCCCTGTTCACCGCCGTGTCTCGGACTGAGACCTCATAATCTTCACCATGCCCCCCTGTCTGAGAAACAGCAGGGTGTTCACCTTGTTCAGCAACATGCTCCGGCAACGCGGAATTAACAGTTCCAGCAGGGCGAGAACTGCCGGCCTGGACTTGCTTCTTCTTGCCACCACCAGCCACCGATTTAGTAGAAACTATTTTGGCTTTTCGTAAGATTCCCACCGACGGCGCCAATGTTGGATCACGGTCGAAGCTCCGTTACGTTCTTGACGGAAAGCTTGAACTCCTGGGCTCCGCGTAATCCTGCAAAAGGGGATGACCTGGGTGGTGACCCAGAATCCCTCTCCGATGCCTAAATGAGTGTATGAACGATGGGGTGGTAAGCAGTAATCTAAATTCATATTAGAATCTGTGTTTTCTGAGGTAACTTCCTCCTTTATATAGGAGGGGAAGTTACTCAGTTACCTGTAACTGCGCCTGGCAGTTTTACCCACGATTCCGTATATCTCGTTCGGGATTCCGTGTATCTCGCCCCACGCTCCGCGTATCTCGCCCACGTTCCGCGTATCTCGGGCACGCCCTACGTATTTCGGGGGAGGTTATCTGTATCTCAACCGTTTCCCCACTACTCTATCTAGTAGGCGGGTTTCTTGGTCTTATCCTCTGATCACAAGTCTCAATTCATATCGGGGACTCCAGAGTTATCTCATTCTAGGTCACCACCCAGGACCCCTCGTCTCACGAGACAGGGCCAGCTTTCTCGGGGCTTTATTATCGTGTCCTTCTCAAAGGCATATCGGGGCCTACTCATAGGCTTCTCGTTGGGAGCATTCAGCTCATATATCAGAACCGATCTCATCGGGACCCTTCATACTGGGCCTCTGGACCTTCCAGGTCGTTTACAAGGCCCATTGGGCTTGCTCACCGTTTATTGGCTGTTAACGGGGCTAACGATTACATCGGAACCCATCATATATCAAACTGATAATAACTTAAATTTTTATAAATATTATAAAATAACATTTTATGAAGTATAATTTTACGCAATTTAATAAATAGTTTATGCAAAAATTTAACTATATAAAAAGGGCAATTTTTTTTAAAAAAAATCATGATTTAAGTTGAATTAAATTAAAAAAATAATAATTATAATTTCAATTCTATTTGGATCTTAGACCGTCATTTATTTATTTCATTAAAAAAATTATATGCGATCGGGTTTAGGGTGATCTTCATATAGAATCTTTCTTATTAGTATTGTTATTTTCATTCAATTAAGAGCTTTTAAGATAATTATTTCCTCAAACTGCAATGTTATACTTTTTAAAATTTTAAAATAAGTTATTTTTATCACACCATTAATATTTCTGTTAAATCTTAGTAACTTAAATTTCTTATTTATTATATAAACATATCAGTCACATTCTTGACTATTTTTCTTTATTATTAATTATTGCATAAATATATATTTTAAATTTAAAACCATTAATTATCAACATCATATAAAAAAAATAAACATCCTAATTATTAAAATGTTATTTTTGTTATTTGATATGATAAAAAATGACCCGCGTGATGCGCGGGTACAGACCCTAGAGATATTAAACAGACAATTCTTACGCTGACACGTCAGCGATAGTCGTGACACGCGCGGGTTCACATGCCGGTTTTCTTATCTTTTTTCTGCTACGCGCATGAGGTACACGCGCCTCATCTTTTAGTCTCCGTACGTGAGATCATAAACATTCATCACACCCGACTGAAAAAGTTTGGGCTGGGCTGAAAAAGTGACTATTAAATAAATAAAATTGGGCTGAAAATTTCTGGGATTCTAGGAGTCAGCCACGCTGCATGTAATAATAGAAGAAATATTTTATTTACAAAAAATAAGTTATCACTAATAAATAGCAAAACAAAACTGAGCAATTTAATTCAGAGATTAATTTCAGGCGTTTTGTTCATAATCCGTTACAAACATGATCATTCATCTACTCAGAATCACGCCACAAAATCATCTATATATAAAGAAGAAGAAGGAGAAGGAGAAGGAGAAGGAGAAGGAGAAGGAGGAGGAGAAGGAGAAGAAGGAGAAGAAGAAGGAGAAGAAAAAGGATGGTGCAGGAAAATTGGAGTAGTCATAGAGGCGTCTGGGTGAAATGGTCGAGATCGACACCGCTACTGGCGGGTACGCCTCTCTGTTTTATCTTGGCTGCTCGCAAAGAATCTCTGGGGTCTTGCATGGTGTCGCTAGCCAGATCTGGGCTGGGTAAGGACTAAGGATATGACGCCTGAGAACGAAACAGAGGGCGACGGCGGCGCGATGTCTGGACGGTGACGAGGCGGTAGATTTTCACAATTGAAGCATGCGTAAGCAGATTAACCGAGGTAATTTTCCGATGGCTACTCTAGTTGCTGGAAACTTCAATTCCTAATTAACAAGAGAGTATATCTTCAAAATCGAAGAAAAATCATTACGAGATGAATTGGAAGTACTTTCATCACTTTCTGGCGAAGTAGAATCAGTTTCATGACATGCTGGAGAAGCGGAAGAAATAGAAGAATTTAGGGGAAATGAGGAGGCGATGGAAGTTAGAGACAGGAAAAGGAGGCGATGAAAATGAAAAGAGAAGTAACCACATATAAGTTTAGTAGGGTTAGTTTCACTGAATGGGCTACGAACAAAATGGGTTGGGTTGGGCTACGAAAAAATAAGTTTGGTAGGGTGGGTTATCTATATTTAGTTTTTTATTATATTTTTTTGGTAGGATACAACCGTTGTTTTTTGTTCTTTCCTTCTTACCCTTTAGCTAGCTAAGTAATTAAGATTTTGGCAATTACTTAATCACTTATAAGTTAAAATTAAGGTCACATATATTCTCATGCCAAAATATTTAACGTCATGTTTTATGATCAATTTAAAGAACATATTAATTAAATTTAAAAAACAGATATTCTTTGCCAAGATTTTAGAGTTATTATTATCAAATATGAAACTTAGAAACTAAAAGAAAAGAAAAAGAATATTTTTAATTTTTGTAAAATATTTGTGTGCCCAAAAATTTAGTAATACTAATCAGCTCTTTTAGGTTACATTTTCCAATTTTAGTTGAACCTTAATTACAATAACATAAGAACATATCATACATTTAACAACTTTATATTATATTTAACAACTTTTCCAAATTTAATTAGTTTAACCGTTGAATGTAAATATTTTACGGTCAATTGAGTATGATATGAATCTTAACGTCATGTTACATTGATCATTAGTTATTTAATTGTTAGTAATTATTTATATTAAATATATTATTTATAATTATCTCATTAATTTTTATTTATTGTCATTACACATATTTACATCTCCGCATACCCAATATACTTCATAAAAAAATATAATTCTTCTATATATATCCATATTTAAATCCAAAACGACATTAATTCTTTATGCGTAGTTACAATAATGGGTAAAATTGCATGGTGTATAAGACGAAGTTGACTCTGGTTTGTGGCTATGTGTTTTTGGTACGTATTCGCTAATCTGGTGTATTGCGCGATGACATTTTGGGTTATACTTTTTCTTGGAATACATGAGTATATATAATTTATAAATCTGAAGAAATCACCCCACGCGCAGCATTCAAATATCAAAGACATATAACAATGTATATATATATTTGAGATCAAATATCTATTGAAAACCACTCAATTTAATTTTATTCTAGAATAATCACAATAATTTAATAATATATATTATTATATTCATGTATAAATACCTACCAAATCACTCTGTGATTGCACTAAAATTGATATTTTTAAATTGAAACACTTAAGAGTCATCCAAGCAAGTCGTCTCATAATTTTAATCTTTTCCATACATGTTAATGTTTGCGGTTTAGCAAATCTCACCGCGCGTAGCGCGGGTTCAGCACCTAGTTATATTAATAAAGAAAGAAGAGATTTGTTAAGAGGGTCATTATCGTGCTGCCACGTCATGTTAAAAGGGCTAGTCTCGTGCTAGCACCTCAACACGAGAATAACAAGGAGAGTTTGCCACGTCAGTTTTATCTCATACATTAAAAAACCAGTAAGTGGCTCAATTAATTGTTTTGAAATTTAATTGATCCGTTATAATAGTACATACGTTTAAATATGATTATAAAGTCTGAATTAAATTTTAAAAACAATTTAATTTACCCTATTAATATTCCATAACACCCTTAAAAAAACATTATAAAAACCAGTCCAACAATTTACAACATTTATCTCTCCAAGTACATCATCTCTTTCATCCAATTTCTGCCGCTTCTTCATCCAATTTCCACCGCTATTGTCTGTTAGTACGTCACAAAATATTTTACTCAAAACCACAATCAAGGTATTGTGAGATTACTTCATAAAATATGACAATCAAGCTTTCTCTAGAAGTCATTCCTAAAGAATTACTTGCAACTACTGTGATTCTAGCGTTGATCCTATCAGCGCTTTTACATTACGTCAATAGTAAAAGTAAATATTTTTTCCAAACATTATTCGTACTTGGAATTACAACTAATTATGTTTCTTTTTTAAAAATAAAATAAACGACAGGACAATGAAAACAATCGTTGACACCAAATTGATAATGTGCCGAGTAAAACTTGAACGTCTACGTACAAAATCGAAAAAAAAAAATTATAACCAGAAATCTTGAACTACCTCAAGAAGCTACACGACTTTGGTTTTATACAAGCTACAATTATCATTGGAACAAACTTATTCTTCAACCGACAGCGACAAGCACAAGATGAAGGCCTACCATATTTAGAGTCTGCTTACAATTCAATGAACGTACTAGGCGTATATATATATATATGCTATGGCGTTGCGAGCATTGAAGACATGTCACAATTTATTTTTCTCGCTGACTCAATTATCAAATAGGGTTAAGAACCTATGAAAGGTCTGAACTATCACCCATGTTAACGGGAGAGGTCTGAAATTTAAAAAAGTTAATAACAGAGGTCTGAAATTTCAATTTTGTTGATTTGAGGTTTTCCGTCCATTTTTAGGGTTAAATTTAACAGAATTGTGTGAAATGACATTTTTGCCCCTTTAATATTTTGTTTTATTTAATATCTTATTTAAGGAAATGTGAAATGACAATTTTACCCCTAAAGTCAAATTAAAACCACCCAACTCCGGCCACCGCCACCCGACTCCGGCCACCACCACCCGACTCCGGCGACCACCACCTCGACTCCAACGACCACGACCTCGGCTCCGGCGACCCGACTCCGGCCACCACCTCGGCCAAAAAACTCCGATCGGGGCCAAAAAGCTCCGATCGGAGACAAAAAAGCTCCGATCAGAGCATTGTGGCTCTGGTCGGAGGTCTGTGGCTCTGGCCGGGGCCACAGAGCTCCGATCTGGAGCTCTGTGACCCCGACCGGAGCCACAGAGCTCCGATCTGGAGCTCTGTGACCCCGACCGGAGCCACAGAGCTCCGATCTAGAGCTCTGTGGCTCCGACCAGAGCCACAAAGCTCCGATCGGAGCTTTTTTTGGCTCCGATCGGAGTCCAATCGGGGCCGGTGGCTCCGATCGGAGCTCAATCGGGGCCGGTGGCTCCGATCGGAGCCCAATCGGGGCCGGTGGCTCCGATTTTGGCCCAATCGGAGCCTTTGTGGTGGTCGCCGGAGTACGGGGGTGGTCGCCGGAGTACGGTGGTGATCGCCGGGGTACGATTGGTGGTCGCCGGAGTACCGTGGTGGCTTCAAGGGCATTTTGGTCTTTTCACTCCATGCATGTGAGGGGCACACTTGATAGAAGAGCTTTTTTGGAAATTTATTTTATTTCCGGTCACAAGCCAAGCATGTGACCAACTTCCGTTAGTTTTAACGGAAAAAACTAACGGAGACCGCTGTTATCAACAAAACAGAAATTTCAGACCTCTGTTATTAACTTTTTAAATTTCAGACCTCTTCCGTTAACATGGGTGATAGTTCAGACCTTTCATAGGTTCTTAACCCTATCAAATAAGAAACGGTTATTATTAAAATGCAGGAACATTCTCAGGCTGATGCTCAGTAACTATGGTCGAGTGAAAATCAACATCAAATGGATGTGTGATTCAAATGCAGGTGTACATTGGAATAAAGACCCATTAAAAGTTCAGGATCCTCGAGAAAACTTATTTCCTTGCTCTTATTGTTTGTTAGATATAGAAATTTACAAAATCTTTGCAAATTCTTATTAGACCGAAAATGTTGTATATGAAATAAAATGTAATAAATATAAAATTGTAACAACCCAAGGCATGACCTTATATGTCAAATGTTTTACTTATGTTATGCACGAGAACAATATAGATAACATACAAAAACAACACTTACAACTTATAATATAACATTCAATAAATTCGTACTTTTTATACGGAATCATTTACATTGGAATTTCAAATTTTACATTTTCTTATTAAAATAGGAAACTAAAAAAAATTATGTAACAAAAACACATTATTTTAAAGATATATAATCCACTAATACATTATTTTATTGATAATATATTATAAAACAGACATAAATATGTATCTATCTATATATATAATAAAGTAATAGGAGAGATAGTGGTTAAATATGAAGATGCCACCTCAACATTTTAGCCTACCCATTGAGTGCCACATAAGCATCTTCCTTTCGGCCCTAAACTCATTTCCTGCCATTCCTAATATTTTGGCCTGTTTATTCATTTCCACCGACTCTCGGCCCACTAATTTATATATCTATATATATAATAAAGTAATAGGCGAGATAGTGCTTAAATATGAAGATGCCACCTCAACATTTTAGCCTACCCATTGAGTGCCACATAAGCATCTTCCTTTCGGCCCTAAACTCATCTCCTCTCCATTCCTAATATTTTGGCATGTTTATTCATTTCCACCAACTCTCGGCCCACTAATTTATATAAATATAGATTATGGGCTAGGTTTAACTTTTTTATTTTTATTTTTTCAGTTAAGAGCTTTTTTTTATTTGGTAAAAATTAAGAGCTTAATGAATATGCTGTTCATAATAATCTATCTATCTATCTATATATATAATAAAGTAATATGAGAGATAGTGCTTAAATATGAAGATGCCACTGTTAGGTTATAAAGTCTAGGTCAACGGGTCGTCAATCTAGAATTTATCTCCCACTAATGAAATGTCGGGTTCAGTGCTCCTAGGACTAGTCGTTCTGATCCGTGCCCTTATACTCCCTTGGGGTAGTCGTTCTGATCCCTGCCCTTATACTCTCTTGGGGTAGTCGTTCTGATATGTGTCCTTCTCTTCTCTCCTTCTGACCTCCTTTCCTTCTCTCCTTCTGACCTCCTTTCCTTCTCTCCTTCTGACCTCCTTTCCTTCTCTCCTTCTGACCTCCTGAGGCTTGTACTTCTTACCCCTGGGGCTTGTCCTACTGCTCTATGCTCTTCTGCTTCCTTGGTTCTCCTCTCCTTGCCACCCTGCAAGAGGGGCAATACCAGGCACAGAGGGGGGGGGGGGGGTGGTGCCTGATGAACCCTCTCCGATGCCTAAGTCAGTACGGTTTTAGAGAGATAAAGCTAGAGAGATGTCAGAGCAAAATTGTGCAACTTGCCAAGATGATCAAATGAGTTGTGAAGGTGGGGTATTTATAGGCAACGGTGTCATTAAGGTGGCTTAATGACATCGTTAACCTTTAAACACAATTAATTAACCTTTAAGAACATAATTAAGAGCTTAGGATTCGGAGAAGGTAGGCGGAGTGGACCGAGTGTGGGAGTCCGAAAATGGTGCCGGGGCCCTTGGGGGGAGGAGAAATCTGACCCCCAGGGGTAGGGGTTGGGTGAGGGCACCCAACCCCTCCTAGGGAGGATGGGGTTGGCCAACCCCATCCCCCCTAGGGGAGATCGGGTTGGCCGACCCGATCTCTCCTAGGAGAGATCGGGTTGGCCGACCCGATCTCTCCTAGGAGAGATCGGGTTGGCCGACCCGATCTCTCCTAGGAGAGATCGGGTCGGCCAACCCGATCTCTCCTAGGAGAGATCGGGTTGGTCCACCCGATCTCCCCTAGGGGAGATCGGGTTGGCTGACCCGATCTCCCCTAGGGGAGGTCGGGTGTGGCCACCCAACCTCACCTAGGCGAGTCTGACTCGGCCGGACGGGCGCTTCGGCCTCGTCCGAGCCGTTGGTGTTTTCGCGAAGGGTTCGGGTTGAAGTTTCGATTTACAATCATAAATGGGACGATAAAAATGTAACGGTTCGGAAGTCAACGGGTTCAAATTGGGCGTATATCCATCACATGCCCCCGAGTCAACCAATGGCCTAACCCTTGATTGACTCTATTTTAGGATGGTATGACACGCGCAATTTGAAACCGGGGTTTTACCTTCTTTGTCTGAATGCTTGCTTACCCATGGATGCGTGCCTCTGACTCTGCCCCCTGTCTTATGAGATAGAGGAATTGTAAACGTCAGAGTAGTACGGACGTGTGCCTAGGCACGTGTCCGTCTGAGGTGGGAGTAATAAACCTATCTTTGCCGCAGGCGTATACTCAAAGAATACATGTTCACATAGGAATGCAATATGAATGCAACTAAGTGACTTATGCTTCAATTTCATGCCGGGATAAGTCTAAGTGAAGGAAAATTTAATTTTGGTCCGAAATTTTTCTAAGTATGGGATACTGGAAAATACACCTAGGATGTTAACTAGGAGTGAACATGGACATATCATGAACATGAGGATGTGTACTAGCATACATGCAAGTAGGAACATAAGGATGGGAGTGAGTGGAGACATGCTGCGATTGTAGTCATGAATGTATGCATGAATATATGGCGGCCACGTGCATGGACGTCTAAATGTTTGAACACATGGGAGTGTGTATGTGAGCATGCATATGAGTGCAAGCATGAACATGTATGTATGCATGGACGGGTTGTGAGTATGAGCATGAGTGATGACATTGATGTACCTGTAGATGTTAATCATGAATATGAGCATAAGTGCAAAGGTGAGAGCATAGACCTCTCCTTTACTTGAGGGTAGGAACTCTGCCACTCAATGGGACGCAACGTCCCGCCTTCCTCGTACTAGCGCGAGCATTGTCCATTAACCTCGACCTTCGGCATGTGTATCATTTTTCTTTCATCCGTTGGAGCATGCGTATAGATCTTGACCTTTACCCCTTCCTTCGGATGTGTTGGAGCGTTGCTCCATTTGGGGAAACTAAAAGTTCGCCATCTTCCCTTGGTGTTAAGGTTGCCCCCGTAGTAGGCGTATCTCGCCCCTCCATGAGTAAGGGTCGATCTTTGCGTTGGTTGCTCATATAGATGACTCATTTTTGGGGAGCTTTCTTCTTCAGACAGGGAGACCTTGAAGATCGTTTTCCAAGGTAGTCAGACCAAGTCTGACCGTCCGTTGAATCAGATGAGAGAGAAGAACCCTCTAGTTCTGCTTATCAGGCTTAGAAATTTTCTAAGTCAGGGATGGCTGCTAATGTTTCCAGTATGTTCTTTTTCCCTTCTCTTTTCTTTGTGATATACTTATGATTGTTCTCCTGCTGCTTCCTTCTTGTTGTTAGAGCGTTCTTCCCTGGTTACCGAATGGTTCTTGTGGTGGGTGAGAGTTCAAGTCAATCTAAATCCGAGGCGCGGAAACCTGACTCTGAGGTCGGGCCCTCGGCTGCCAAGGAGAAGGAAACCGCGAGAGGCTCTCCTTCAAGTGCCCCCTTGCTGACTCCCTCCCATGATAAGGAGGTAGTGGTTGAAGAAGCGTCCTCTTTGCTTGACAAAAGGGAACGACCTGTGGCTGGCGATGGGGTGATCATAGGTCTTGATGTCTCTTCTCTATCCCCTGCCCCCCAGCCGAGGGGCCGAGTCTCAAGTTTATTTGATCTTCGTATGGATTTGACGACTTTTGAAGGTGTCTTTGTCTTTCCTATGGGTTATGTTATTGACCCCTGCGTTGAAGATTTTTCTTTTGGTGACGGGTGTGATCATCATCTTACATTGAGGTTCCCCTCTCTTGCCATGGCTCTGATTAAGATAGCAAATTCTTGCTTTGGAGTTTGGTGGAGACTGCTCTTGAATTAGCCTCTACTAGTGTCGTAGTTGTGATCGTTGTGGGGATCGTTTTGTTATATGCCCTCAATAGTGCTTGTCGTGATTCTTTGCTTCATGGTTGATTTCGTGAGATATGGAGGTTGTCTTCATATAAGTCCATACCTTTGATGGGCGTATGAATGGTGTTGTTTTTCCCTTTTTCTTGAACCTCCTCCTAAGGCTAGGCGTAGCCTTTTGACTTCGTGGTCGGGATGGTGTCTTTACAATGCATGTCTTTGACAGATGTTTTATGACGTGCTGTCATGATAATCACTTCGGGGTATGTGGACGTGATAGCCACTTCGTGATGTGTCGGAGTGATAGCCCTTCTGTAGTGTGTGGACATGATAGCCAGTTCAGGGTATGTGGACATGATAGCCACTTCAAGGTATGTGGACATGATAGCCACTTCAAGGTATGTGGACATGATAGCCACTTCAGTGTATGTGGACATGATAGCCACCTCAAGGTATGTGGACATGATAGCCATTTCAGTGTATGTGGACATGATAGCCACATCACGATGTATGGAGTTGTGCTTTAGTATTCCTTTCTCATTGGAGAGCCTTCATTGCTATAGTTGCCTTTTGTGTAGGCTATGTTTGTTGGGTTAGGTCCCGATGTCTCGTCTTGTCGGATGTTGTATCTTTTATGCTCTTTAGATGTCTCCTTCATGAGTTGTGCTTGACGATGTTCAAGTCTGATACGAGCATAGGTCACGCGAGGGCGACATGCATGACAATAACATTTGTCGGAGGTTGGTTTGTGTGGCTTGTAAGGCAATTCTCTTCTTGATGGGTCGAGCTTATTTTGAGAGCCTTGAACTTTGGATTTCATGTCTTTGCTATCCTTCTTGGTGGTGTTGGGTTCCTTTGAGATACTTCTCTTGACTTGTGATATGGATGGTAGGATAACTCGTTACTTTTCATGATAACCTCTTGTGCTTATGTATATGATCCTTTGGTCATGGACTTCTCCTTTGTATATGCTTTCCTTTCTTTATCTTTCTTTTGTGCTTTCCTTCACATCATACCTGCTATCTCATCAAGAAAAAACATTATGTGTTCTTTATACAACCTTACTTTAAGATTACTTTCTCATGGGATCCTTCTGAGCATGGTATCCTTCTAAGCATGGTATCCTTCTAAGAATGGTGTGATGATCTCTTCTGATACCCCTTACACGGTATACGTTGTACTGTTAGACCAAAGATACGCTCTTTGTGGGCGTCGAAATCTGTTCACGAGACAGGCTCTCGGACGGCACTTAACGTTTCACATGATAGGCTCCCGGAGGGCACAGGTTAGTCCACCGATACGTTCTTGACGGGTGTCAAAATCTGTTCACGAGACAGGCTCTCGGACGGCACTTAACGTTTCACAGGATAGGCTCCCGGAGGGCTCAGGTTAGACCAAAGATACGCTCCTGGTGGGCGTCGAACTGGTAGTTTGAAATCTACCTCAAGATACGCTCTTGGGGGCGTCGAACTGGTAGTGTTTTTTCTACCTCAAGATACGCTCTTGGGGGCGTCGAATCTGGTAGGTTGCAAATCTACCTCAAGATACGCTCCTGGGGGCGTCGAAATTCGTAGTTTTTGGAAACCACTCTCAAGATACGCTCTTGGTGCGTCGAAGGTCGTAGTGTATAAACTACTCTCAAGATACGCTCTTGGGGGCGTCGAAGGTCGTAGTATGAACACTACTCTCAAGATACGCTCTTGGGGGCGTCGAAATTCGTAGTTTTTGGAAACCACTCTCAAGATACGCTCTTGGTGCGTCGAAGGTTGTAGTGTATAAACTACTCTCAAGATACGCTCTTGGGGGCGTCGAAGGTCGTAGTATGAACACTACTCTCAAGATACGCTCTTGGGGGCGTCGAAGATCGTAGTATAAAAACTACTCTCAAGATACGCTCTTGGGGGCGTCGAATCTGTTCGCGGGATAGGCTCCCGGAGGGCACAGGGTTCGTAGTTTTAGAACTACTCTCAAGATACGCTCTTGGGGGCGTCGAATGTGTTCGCGGGATTGGCTCCCGGAGGGCTCATAATATTACCTTATCTTGTGTCCCTTCTCATGTATGGTGCATTTTTGGTATGCTTTTCGAGTCTTTACTTGACTTCTCCTTCTACGATATTGCCTGTTACCACGCTTTTTCTTCAATGTGGGAGATCACCTTTCGAGGGCGATGTTTGTGTGTTGTCAACTTAGGACGAGTTCGTATAGGGAGTTGAGGATGTTTTCCTTTTATGTGACCTCTTCTAGGAAAAGTGGTATTGCATGTTCTTGTGATCTTCTGCCTCTAATCTCTTCTTTTACACTTAGGTGGACTACCAAGCACTTATTCGTTCGGTGCCCCCCAAGTTGCTTGGTGGTCACACCGCCTTTCATATTTGGCCGTTGAAGGCCCCTCGTTCATTTTCTTGGTTGGGTACCCCTTATGCTCGGGGCTCCCCTGTCTGCTTCTTTGAATGCGATGAGTGTCCCTTGTAGGATTTACTCTTTTTCATGCTTGCTTGTTTCAGTCATAGGCATGGTTTGGATGATGCCTTTGTCGGATGTGTCTTTGGAGGCTGTGTGGAAGAGCTTTTGCTTTGGGTGGGTGGGGGTGGATTTCATTCTCTTGATAACTAGGATGTGGCAATGTTTGTATCCTAGGGATGCTTGTAAATTCTTTCCCCCTTTCCTTGTGTATGTTGAAGAGCTCTCTCATAGAATGGTGTCTTGAGTTGTTAATCTCGTAGGTGTGTTTCAGACTAGTCAATCTGATCCATGCTCTTTGCTCGTGCATGGGGGGTCTGATCGGGCTGTGATAATCTTGGAGTGCTGTGGCACTTAGTGTGCTTTGCCTTTTCCTTTACATTGGAGTATTCTTCAATGCTTTTAGGGAGTGTCACATTGGTCATGCTCCTCCCACCTTGAATCTTGATTATAGACTTCCTTTGAATTAGGACTTGAACCTAAAAATGATGTTTTCCTTTAGGTTTGCAAGTGATGCTCCATGATTTTCTATGGGTTTGTCCCCGTATTGGCTATTCCTTGCTGGATAGCTTCATTAGAGGCTGCATTTGTGTTGCGTACGTATACGTGTTTGAGGTGTGTTGAGCTGACAAGTCCCTCCTTTTTTGTTTTATCATAACCTTCATTCATCATGTATTCGGCGTATGGCTTTAAAGGCGGGATATTTTTCTAGTGCCCCTTTTATCGTGGCTCTCCTCTTGATGGGATGCCAGAGTCAAATGTCTTATCATTTGCAGACAGGGTGGTTGATCGGGATGTGCGTCTAGTGTGAAGGTCGATCTTGAAACCTTACTCCCCAAGCTTTTGAGCTCTTCTTTGGTTGATCTTGTAAAACTATTATTCTGCCCTAAGGCTCTTGATAGGAGATGTATCTCATTTTCACACTCTAGTTGTTGCACTATCTCTTTTGCTAATCTTGCATTTCTAGAGTTTCTCTCTTGGTGCATGACTTCAATGACAGGATTTTCTACCGATGTTTATTCTAGTAGGACTTGTATCCTTGGTTGCCTTCCTTTCTTGTGAGATGGCGAAGGAGTGTTTGTGAACACTCCACTGTGTCGTACTTGGTAGAGGTATGCGCCTAATCTTTATGGCGCTGTCTTGAATCTTCGTGTACCTATCTCTGATGAACATGTTATTCATTGCATATATGATACGGAGTCCGAGGATCTCCGGGTTAGGATCATATTTCGAGAACAGAGACATAGTCATCTATTAGATGACCTCTTTATCTACGGAGTTAATTTTTGCAAGGATAAATGCAAGGATACTTGTAAGGATACTTGTAAGGATATGTGTTCCATCCTTTTCCTGGTTCATTTGCAGTGCGTGTCCCTAATGGGTATGTTGATGTTCTGACCACTTTTACTAGTATGGGGTCCCTTGGTATTAGGTATGCCTGACTCTTCTCTAGTATCATCAATGGTTGGTCATGGGAGATGTCTGACGGACTCCCTTCATGTACTATGGTTCTCTTCATGTCAAAGTTGGTGATTCCCTCTCTTATGACTAACATATCATTGTGTGGAAATACTATGTTTTCCATATCCCTTTTTAAAAGCTTGATGATGGTGTCACCGTTCTTCCTTTGCTAGGCTTGGTGTCCTTGAGGGTTTTTGGTGGAGGTGTATTCCATTATCTGGGATGAGCTTTCTAGGTGAAATCATAAAGATCCGCTGGAGGTGTTTGTCTCTGATGGTGGGTGTTACCCATGTGATATGGTTTCCTCCATTTTTGGAGGGATGTGTTCGCGGCTACCCCCTCTTGTGCTAATGGGCGTTTGTGGGGAGGGCATGTTGTGACTGGTGCCCCCCTTGCATACCAATGCCAGATGTGATCCTTTGACGGGCTTGGCCCTAGGATGCTTAGTGGAAGGTTGTAGTAGGGGTAATCCTTTGTGACCTTCATGGTAGTTCCTCTATAGGATGTTGGGAGTGCTCAACTTATTTTTGTAAGTGAGCCTTCCATCTTGTGATCTTTCCCAGAAACTTGACCTTATAGGTGTTCTTTGGGATTGAGGAATCTGTTGCTTGTGCATCTCTTGATTGGCGACGGCCTTTTACTGATTCTTCTAGTGGTCCACCTGTGTATATATATGTCACGGAGCCCGAAGGCGTCCGGTATGGTCATTCTTGGAAAACATGTTGATATCAAGTATCAAAATCTACCCCTTTTAGGGAGTTGACTTGTTATGCAGTTAAATTAAATAAGAGGATATGGGAAGGATATGGGTGTGGGGTGTTGATATCCCCTGCTTCCTTGGTAATGTAATTGTTTTCCTCTGTTAGTCTGTGTGTATTTCTTCTACTTGAGGAATATAAGGTCGCATCCTTGCAAGGTGGACTATGTGGAGGTGTATCCTTCATGTATGCTATGTGCGATCTCACTCTACTATGTCTCTCCATGAGGCTTCCCATTGTAGTAGCTATGTGCTGACGTGGTGTGGTACTCTATGAGTCCCCTGTTCAAATCCTTGTCTTTTCAACTCCTCCCCTGTCCTAGGGGGATGTGTGCCAAGGGTTGTCATGCACAAGGGGTTTGGATCTGTTGTGCTGTATCATGGGTAGGTGGTTGCCTTGTTGTGTTGTTGGGACTATGTCCCTCCCTTTGAGCTTTCCTTGGTATGTCCCTTAGTCATGTCTGTAGTGATACGGACTGTATGTGTACATTGCCAGGGTGGATGTTGGAACTCCTATATCCTTGTTGGTCTGGCATGTATGTCCTCCCTTAGTGCGGTGTATGTCCCTGTTGGGGTACTTGGTTGAATCAATGCCTCCTTGGAGGTCTTGCCTGTCTATCTGCCCCCATGGGGGTGTATGCCCTGGCATCCTGCTGTGTCTGTTGCTGCCTTGGAGGCACAAATTGCTGTCTTCCCTCTAGGAGTGGCCCTGGTTATCTCTCATTTGTTCTTCTCGCTGCCGTGTTCGAGGGTGCGAGTGGTGTTCTTCTTCTGGGTCTTGTTCTTCCTCATGAACTTCTTCTTCTTCATGCTGGTGTTGCCTTCTCTGCCTGTTCCTCAGAGTCTCTATATGGGCTAGCAGCTCATCCAATGCGTTCATCAACCTCGGAGTCACTGCCTGTGCCCCTTGCGAGTATGCGGGCCTTATGTTGGTTGTGTGGGCACGATTGTCGTTCCTTTGAGTTAATATTCCATATGGATACCCTTGAGGTTGTGCCTCATAGTAGTACCCCTGTGGAGGTGCCGTGTATTGGGATGGCACTCCTTGTTGCCCCCCTGTCCCTGTGGCTTCCTAGTCAATGGAGTTGGAGCTGTGGAAGCCTCCTCCCTGCTTGTTAGGCTGGGGTGCCTGTGGGGCTACTTGAGGCTCTGGTGTGCAAGCTGTTTCTCTGGGTTAGGCTGCCTTGCTGTGGGTATAGGCTGTCTCTCTCGCCTATTGCCCCCAGGTGGGCGGTGATGCCTAGATACTAAGCTGTTCGTCATCGCTCTTGTTATTGCCAGGCTTTCTATTCGAAGCCCACAGACGGCGCCAAGTGTTAGGTTATAAAGTCTAGGTCAACGGGTCGTCAATCTAGAATTTATCTCCCACTAATGAAATGTCGGGTTCAGTGCTCCTAGGACTAGTCGTTCTGATCCGTGCCCTTATACTCCCTTGGGGTAGTCGTTCTGATCCCTGCCCTTATACTCTCTTGGGGTAGTCGTTCTGATATGTGTCCTTCTCTTCTCTCCTTCTGACCTCCTTTCCTTCTCTCCTTCTGACCTCCTTTCCTTCTCTCCTTCTGACCTCCTTTCCTTCTCTCCTTCTGACCTCCTGAGGCTTGTACTTCTTACCCCTGGGGCTTGTCCTACTGCTCTATGCTCTTCTACTTCCTTGGTTCTCCTCTCCTTGCCACCCTGCAAGAGGGGCAATACCAGGCACAGAGGGGGGGGGGGGTGGTGCCTGATGAACCCTCTCCGATGCCTAAGTCAGTACGGTTTTAGAGAGATAAAGCTAGAGAGATGTCAGAGCAAAATTGTGCAACTTGCCAAGATGATCAAATGAGTTGTGAAGGTGGGGTATTTATAGGCAACGGTGTCATTAAGGTGGCTTAATGACATCGTTAACCTTTAAACACAATTAATTAACCTTTAAGCACATAATTAAGACCTTAGGATTCGGAGAAGGTAGGCGGAGTGGACCGAGTGTGGGAGTCCGAAAATGGTGCCGGGGCCCTTGGGGGGAGGAGAAATCTGACCCCCAGGGGTAGGGGTTGGGTGAGGGCACCCAACCCCTCCTAGGGAGGATGGGGTTGGCCAACCCCATCCCCCCTAGGGGAGATCGGGTTGGCCGACCCGATCTCTCCTAGGAGAGATCGGGTTGGCCGACCCGATCTCTCCTAGGAGAGATCGGGTCGGCCAACCCGATCTCTCCTAGGAGAGATCGGGTCGGCCAACCCGATCTCTCCTAGGAGAGATCGGGTTGGTCCACCCGATCTCCCCTAGGGGAGATCGGGTTGGCTGACCCGATCTCCCCTAGGGGAGGTCGGGTGTGGCCACCCAACCTCACCTAGGCGAGTCTGACTCGGCCGGACGGGCGCTTCGGCCTCGTCCGAGCCGTTGGTGTTTTCGCGAAGGGTTCGGGTTGAAGTTTCGATTTACAATCATAAATGGGACGATAAAAATGTAACGGTTCGGAAGTCAACGGGTTCAAATTGGGCGTATATCCATCACACCTCAACATTTTAGCCTACCCATTGAGTGTCAAATAAGCATCTTCCTTTCGGGCCTAAACTCATCTCCTCTCCATTGTCGGGCCTTCTAAAAAATTCCTAATATTTTGGCCTGTTTATTCATTTCGACCAACTCTCGACCCACTAATTTATATAATATATAGGTTATGGGTCAGGTTTAACTTTTTTATTTTTATTTTTTCAGTTAAAAGCTTTTTTTTCTTTGGTAAAAATTAAGAGCTTAATGAATATGTTGTTCATAATAAATTATTCATCAGTATAATAAAGTAATAGGAGTGATCGTGCTTAAATATAAAGATGTCACCTCAACATTTTAGCCTACCAACTGAGTGCCACATAAGCATCTTCCTTTCGGGCCTAAACTCATCTCCTCTCCATTGTCGGGCCTTCTAAAACATTCCTAATATTTTGGCCTGTTTATTCATTTCCACCATCTCTCGGCCCACTAATTTATATAATATATAGGTTATGGGCCAGGTTTAACTTGTTTATTTTTTCAGTTAAAAGCTTTTTTTTTATTTGGTAAAAATTAAGAGCTTAATGAATATGCTGTTCATAATAAATTATTCATCAGTCAATTAATTCTAGAGGGATACTAGACGCGGCTCGCCAAGGACTCCCATAGTTGCTTCTTCTTCCTTATTCAATTGAAAGACCTTACTATTAGATAGTGTAGAGAGGGGGTTGAATCATATGTATAATAATCAAGAATGTATAATGAATCAACCAAGTAATTACATGTTAGGATGCCACTATATATAGGAGATCAATCCTAACTAACTAGTCAACTATACAAGTCAACCTAAGGTACCATGTATCTATACAAGTATGAGTACCTATCTATGTATGTACAATATGTACATCTAATATTCCCCCATCTTTTCCTTCTTCTTCCTTTCTAAAGAATTAAAAGGAAAATTTGAGAGAAAAGGTCGATGATGAATGAAATGCCAATGTCCAATCAAAACCCGGTCAAAAAGAGCCAAGGGTAAACCCGTTCAAAATGAGCCAAGGAAATTTCAGAACCCGCTCAAATGATCCATGGGAAATTTAAAAACCCGCTCCAAAATGCCAAGGTCAAACAAACCCGGTCTTCACAAAACGGCCCCTCGAAAATCCAATTTTCGGGATACGGTCCCAAACTTGAGAACTGTCCTCAAAACAGCCCCAAACTTCAGAACTATCCTCAAAATAGCCCCAAACTTCACAAATCCAGCAAAAATGCTCCAAACTTCGAAACTGCTCCAAAACAGCCCCAAAGTCTTCAAAAGAGCATCCCAAATTTGAAAACTGTCTAAAAAGCCTCAAATCTCCAAAAGCTTGCAAAGAAGCCCCAAACTTCACAAATTACTTCAAAATAGCCCCAAATTCGGTCAAAAATTCGGCCAAAGTAGCCAAAACACACAAATTCGGCTCGAAATTCGTCCAAAACGAACCAGTAACGTGCAATTCACATGCAGGAGCACCGGGGTGCACGAAACAAGCCAAAACCATGCTGAAAATCCGGTGCACGGAGGGTGCACGGCGCTACACAGCCCAGAGGTCGCGGGTTGAATCCAGCGAAACGCAGAATTTCCACGAATTAACTGAAGCAACAGGTCGTGTGTTCGAATCCAGCGAAGCACGCAATTAATCAGCCAATTCGAAATTCTGGGCAGCATGAAGAACAACATGAACTTCAAGATGATCTTCAAGTGTTCTTCAACAAAATCAATTCGATTAACTTCAAATCGTCGAAATCGAACAACAAACCAACTGGAATCCAATAGCAACCTAAAGGCGCAACTAATCCAGTCCAAATTGCAGTAAATAATCAAGAATCCAAGCTGAATTTGAACAAATTTGCAACAAGAACACTGCAGCAACAAGAACAGAATGCATCTCCAAAAACGAATTGAATTGATCCAATCCGTAGCAGCAATCAACAAATTTCAGCTCAGAATCAAACGCAGCATCAAATGCGAATCCAATGCATCCAAAATCGCAGCAAACGATCAAGAAATAAGCTCGAATTCGAAGACCGAACATCCAGCAGCAAAATAGGCGCGAAAACGAAAATCGAATCGTAATTACCTACAAGAAGCGTTAATGATGCACAAATCTTCACATATAACATCGCAATGATTTCCAGCAAGCATTAGAAATGCAGAAAACTTGAAACAAATCAACGAATCGAAGAATCAAGCTCATTCGAAACCAGCAGAAACGTCACCAGAAAAATGCAGAAACTCAGCTGCAATAATCCAAATCCGCGAGCATATTATGGAGTAATCCAGTAGAAGCAATCAACCTCACACTCGTGAACAAGAACCAGATCGAATTCAGCTAACAGAATCGATCAAGAATCGAACAACAGAGTCCAAATCAATGGAACAGTACTGCAGCAACAACCAGCAGCAATCAGTATCAATATGAAGATCCATACCTGAATCTTTGAACCTGTTGGATCACGGTGGAACTCCGGTACGGACTTTGACGGCAATCCTAGCTCCTTTGCTCCACGCAATCCTGCAAGAGGGGATAGACCGGGCGGTGACCCAGAATCCCTCTCCGATGCTTAAATGAGTGTCTCGTATAACTGGCAAGTAATAAACTCAGAGTGTATTCAACTCAACGTAAGTCTTTCTGAGATGATCTCCTGCCCTTTTATAGGCAAGAGATGTCTCAGGTACCTGGCGAACCGTTAGGGGTGGTTAGCCCGTATCCCGCATATCTCGAACAGGATCTCACGTATCTTAGCCATGCCCCGCGTATCTCGGCCACGCTCCGTGTATCTTAATCCACGTTCCGCGTATCTCGGCCACGCCCCGCATATCTTGGCTTTATCCTCTGATAACGAGTCCCGACTTCCGTCGGGGACTCCAGAGTTATCTCGTTGTGTCACCGCTCGGGGCCCCTCGTCATCGTGACAGGGCCAATCATTCTCAGGGATTCATCATCGGGGCCTTCTCAAAGGCTTCTCATCGGGAGCTTCCAGCTCCACTGTTGGAACCGACTCTGTCGGGACCTTGCCTCGTCGGGACTCCCTTTGTCGGGACCCTTCTCCTAGGTCATCTTGACCTTCCTTTCGGGGCCTGGTGGGCCTGTTTGCCGTTTCCTCGCCGTTACAGGGCCTGACGACTGTAGTCGGACCCATCATTTGCCCCCAAGACATGAGGGACTTTTAGTTCGTCGTGTCTTTCAACTCCCGATCTTTCAATACTAGAGTCGGGGATCTTTTCCTTGGTTCAGTTACTCAGTTTATCAACCTTCTCCTCTACGTTTCCTCAGGGTTTTGTGGATAACTGTTATATCCCAAGGGTCTTCTCGGTTTCCTAGTGCATTAAATACAGTAGGTAATGGAGTGACGTTTTCGACCCACGTGCCTGATTTTTCGCGCCTGTCCTTTTCTGAAAAAGTGCTTTTCGGGCCGTTTCATCATTACGCCCGTTGTCCTTCTGCACGTTTCATCTCAACGGTCCAGATTAAGACTCTTCGACTTCGACGACCCGGATCGAAGTGTCCTTTCAACCGTCTTCTTCGATTATAAAAACCCTAGCCATAGTCACAATTTAACCTTTACCGTCTTCGAATTCTCAAAAGCTCTCTGCGATTCCTCTGCAATTCCAAGCTCTGTGATTTCGAAGGTCTTTGGAGTCTTTCCGATCATATTTCCGGCGACGTTTCGTTCATCTCCTTCAACCTCTTCTTCATCATGTCTGGTAAGGAGTCCCTCTTCGTTGTTTGTTCGTCTTTTTTCTTTCTAATTTTTCCAAGAGTCCCACTGTATTTTCTTGCCCTGGTTGCTTTTCAGACAGCAGTTCCAGCTCTGAGGGGAGAAAACCCTTTAATTTTGATTATGCTCCAAATGAGATTTCCAACACTGCCTATGATGCAGCTCTCCGAGAGGGTTGCATCACCATCACCTGGGAACCTCGTTTCCCATATCCTAGGCATCGTCCCTCGAGTGACTCTTGATGGATCCGACTATAGTCGTCAGGCCCCGTAACGGCGAGGAAACGGCAAACAGGCCCACCAGGCCCCGAAAGGAAGGTCAAGATGACCTAGGAGAAGGGTCCCGACGAAGGGAGTCCCGACGAGGCAAGGTCCCGACAGAGTCGGTTCCGACAGTGGAGCTAGAAGCTCCCGATGAGAAGCCTTTAAGTAGGCCCCGATGATAAATCCCTGAGAATGATTGGCCCTGTCACGATGACGAGGGGCCCCGAGCGGTGACACAACAAGATAACTCTTGAGTCCCCGACGGGAGTCGGGACTCGTTATCAGAGGATAAAGCCAAGATATGCGGGGCGTGGCCGAGATACGCGGAACGTGGATTAAGATACACGGAACGTGGATTAAGATACACGGAGCGTGGCCGAGATACGCGGGGCATGGCTAAGATACGCGAGATCATGTCCGAGATATGCGGGATACGGGCTAACCACCCCTAACGGTTCGCCAGGTACCTGAGGCATCTCTTTGCCTATAAAAGGGCAGGAGGTCACCTCAGATCACTTACGTTGAGTTCGATATACTTTTGAGATTGTTGCTTGCCAGTCATACGAGAAACTCATTTAAGCATCGGAGAGGGATTCTGGGTCACCGCCCGGTCTATCCCCTCTTGCAGAATTGCGTGGAGCAAAGGAGCTAGGATTGCCGTCAAAGTCCGTACCGGAGTTCCACCGTGATCCAACATTGGTGCCGTCTGTGGGAAGCAAACAAAAAGCTGATATGCCTTCTACTCGATCAATGGCGGCTGGCAAGCACAGAAGACAGGGACAATCCGGTGGTTCCCGTCACCCCGCTGCAACGAATCTGGATTCAGTACCGGAACAGGAGGAAAACCAGAACCATCCCCCGGCTGAGCTCTCCCAGACAGGGGGGCACAATGGAGATCCCGAAGATGTTGCTCCTCAGCACCAGGGCAACAGGGGGCAGGAGGCCCCCCCAGCTACAGACTTGACAAGGGCCGTGGCGGAGGCCATGCCCATGTTCTTGGCAGCCGTGGAGGCTCTCTTGGATCGGAGAGAGGCTGCAAGGAGGCAGGAGGAGATGCCCCCGTTGGAGGAAGTGGCCCCACCAACAGAGGGTCGGAACGCACAGGAAGCCCCGCCCCGAGGCCAGGACAGAGGTAGGGCAACCGGTCAGCCGGAGAGGTTCGTGGTTGATGGGCCAGGACCAGTACAGCATAGGACCATTCCCCTGAATGGTCCCATCACTCCCGACCAGGTGGTAAAGATCGTGAACATCTGTATGGGAGAACAGAAGCCGCTGGTGTCGGAACTGAGGGATCGGTCCACTCATCCCTTCGTTCCCCGACTAATAGATACCCTCGCCCCGCCTGGGCTGGGTATCCCCGAGATTAAGGAATACAATGGCGAAGGAGATCCAGTTCGTCATGTCCAGAAGCATCTTATGGCGTGTCTGGGTAGAGCCCCGAACGAAGATATAGTGTGCACACTGTTCCCAAACACACTCGGAGAAAGAGCCCTGACTTGGTTCTTCAGCCTGCCCCCAGGCTGCATTACCTGTTGGGCGGACATGCACGACCGTTTCATTCGACAATATCAGGGCCGCAGACGATTGCTGAAGAGCGTGAGGTCTCTAACCCAGGTGGTGCAGAGGCCCGAAGAGTCGCTGGCACACTATTACCAGCGGTACTCAGCCAGCGTAGCAGAGATAGACGAGGAAATCTCGGAGGGCGAGACCATCCGCACTTTTATTCGGAACCCGACAGCCCCCTATGGCTCCGACTTGATGCACAGCGTGGCTGAGAAGGCTGTGTGGAATATGGAGGCTTTGCAGAAGAGGGTGAAGCGACAGATTGATGTCCAGGAGTCCAAGATAGCTGCGGGAGAACTGGAGCCCCCAAAGTCAAATAAAGGGAAGCAGTCGAGTAAACCTTTCGACGATCGTAAGTCGAAGGGTAAACCCGACAGCAGCAAGAATCGAGGTCGTCCGGATCGGAGGGACGACAGACGTTCTTCAAGGAAGGATAAGAGGGAAGATCTCGACATTCCTATCAACTGCTCCATGGCGGAAGTGCTGACAGTCATGGAACGACAAGGTATCTCCAGGTACCCCCCGAAGAAAGATGGAGAATTCCTCGGGTCCCGCACAGATTGCTATTGTCGATTTCACCGCGCAAATGGCCACGACACCAATCACTGTCGGGAGCTGAAAAAGGAGATTGAAAAGCTAATCCAGAAGGGAAAGCTCAAGGAGTTCGTCGGGGACAAACGCTGCAGGTCCCGCTCTCGGTCTCGATCGTGGTCCCGTTCCCGATCCCGCGATCGGTCCCCGAAGAAGAAGAGAACTGATCCAGAGTCATCTGGTGTTCGCAAAGAAAGACGAGTCATCAACGTGATTCATGGAGGATTTGCTGCTGGAGGAGATACCTCATCCGCTAGAGAGGTTTACGCCTCCAGGATCCCTACAACGGTGGTGCTGGGTAAAAGGTCCCGATCTTGGACCCTGAAGGAAGAGATGGTGATCTCCTTCTCATCGGAGGACCTCATAGGCGTGGAGACTCCGCACGACGATGCCCTGGTGGTAACCCTGGATGTAGATGGGTTCGAGATGAAGAGAATCCTAATCGACGGAGGGAGCTCCTCCGACATTCTATTCATGGACGCGCTGGAAGCCATGGGGAAGACGAAGAAGGATCTGAAGGAAGCAAACTTCCCGATGGTCGGGTTTTCTGGCTCAACTTCCTACCCGCTGGGAGTAATCACCTTACCAGTGGAGTTTGGTAGTGGGTGGAAGTCAGAAAGGAGGAATGTGGAATTTGTCGTGGTTGATTCTGCGGGGACCTACAACGCAATTATCGGGAGAACCACCATCAATCCCTTGATGGCGGTTGCCTCGACGGTACACCAGAAGATGAAGTTCCCGACCGACCACGGAGTCGGAGAGGTCAAAGGCGACCAGGTGGCTTCCCGAAAGTGCTATGTTAATGCCACCCGGAGGAGGAGGCGAGAGGCTATGACTGTCCTCCAGACAAACACAGACCCCAGAGAAGAGTTTGGGCGTCCCGCCCCCGTAGAAGATCTGAAAGAAGTCGAGATCGACGGACCCCAGAGGAAGGTGAAAATCGGGTCTGCCCTAACTGAGGAGACAGCCCAAAAATTGGTGGAATTGCTGAAAGAGTTCAAAGAGCTGTTTGCCTGGTCCCCCAGCGATATGCCAGGAATCAGCCCCGACGTGATCGTGCACGAGCTGAAGATAGACCCCGCAATCAAGCCTATCACGCAGAAGAGACGTCCGATGGGCACAGATAAGAAAATCGCGATCCAGCAAGAAGTGGGCAGGTTGCTCGATGCTGGTTTCATTAAGGAGCTCCGATTCCAGACTTGGGTCGCCAACCCAGTGCTGGTGAAGAAGACTAACGGGAAGTGGCGAATGTGCGTGGACTTCCGCGACCTGAACAAGGCTTGTCCAAAGGATTGCTATCCACTCCCGAGGATCAATCAGTTGGTGGATGCCACGTCGGGACACGAACTGTTGAGTTTCATGGACGCGTATTCAGGCTACAACCAAATCAAGATGGCCAAGGAAGACGCCCCCCCCCACACAGCGTTCTACGCAGACAGTGACATCTATCACTACGATGTCATGCCTTTCGGGTTGATCAATGCTGGGGCCACCTACCAACGGATGGTGAACAAGCTGTTTGGAGATATGCTGGGAGAACACCATGGAAGCTTATGTGGACGATATGCTGGTGAAGTCCCGACAAGCCGAGGATCATATGCACAACCTAACCATGGCATTTGAGCGGATGAGACTCCACCAAGTTCGCTTAAACCCGACGAAATGCGCCTTCGGAGTCCACTCAGGGAAGTTTTTGGGCTTCATGGTAAGTCAAAGAGGAATTGAAGTGAATCCTGAGAAGCTGAGGGCAATTGAGGAGATGCAGTCTCCGATAAACCATCGGGAGGTACAAGTGCTGAATGGCCGACTAGCTGCAATGAATCGCTTCTTATCCAAAGCCAGCGACCGATCAATGCCGTTTTTTGAAGTCCTGAGGGCCAACAAGAAATTTGAATGGACCGCCAAGTGTGAAGAGGCGTTCCAAGCACTCAAGCAGCACCTTCGCACCCTCCCGCCGTTGGCGAAACCGGTTCCAGGCGAGCCGCTCTACCTTTATTTGGCTGTTTCTGAATTCGCCATTAGCTCTGTGTTAGTAAAGATTGTCGAGGGTAATCAAGTACCTCTTTGCGTTGATTATTACTGCTCGGAAGCTAAGGCCTTATTTCCACGCACACAAGATCACTGTGCTGACAAACCAGCCTTTGAAGCATTTTTTGAACCGACCGGATGCGTCGGGAAGAATAGTGAAATGGGCAGTAGAGCTTAGTGAGTTTCGAATACACTTTGCTCCAAGAACGGCAATTAAGAGCCAGGCGTTGGCGGATTTTATAGCAGAATCTACAGCCCCCGATCTGGAAGATGCGGGCCCTGTAGAGGGGGCAACCATGGAGGTCTTGATAGAAGAACAACTAGAGAGGGCAGAGCAATCAGAACAGCCAAACAAGGAAAATACCTGGGAGATGTACACGGATGGCTCCGCGAGTTCGGACGGATCAGGAGCGGGCTTTTTATTGATACCACCGGGTGAAGGTGAACCGCTCCGATACGCCTTGGCTTTAACATTCAAGGCCACAAACAACGAAGCGGAGTATGAGGCTCTCATCACGGGCCTGAAAATTGCTAGAGGCACGGGGGTCGATCACTTAAGAGTGAAGTGTGACGCAGCTTTAATCGTAAACCAGGTCCTAGGGCGATACGAAGCTAGGAGTCCGATAATGAAGAAGTATCTACGAGAGGTATAAACTTTGAAGGAGAGCTTTAAAAGCTTCGACATCGAGGCAATCCCGAGGGAGGAAAACGTAGAAGCAGACGCCTTGAGCAAATTTGCCTTGGGGGCACCCTTGGGAGAAAGTCGGAAGGTACACTTCTTAGAAAAGGTGATCTTATCAAACATCGACCCAACACATGTGTGCGCCATTGAAGCGAGATCGGAGGAGGAGCCAACTTGGATGACCCCGATAGTCGCGTACCTGACTACTGGGGCAGTCCCCGATGATCAAGTAGCAGCGGACAGGATACGTCGAATCGCGGCCAATTATGTAATGCTGGACAATCAGCTATACAAGAAGGGCTGGTTCTCGACTCCGTACTTGAAGTGTGTGGCAGAACCCGACACCAATCGGATTCTGAAGGAGGTGCACAAAGGGGTCGCGGCTTGCCATGAAGGGGCCCGATCCATCATGAGGAAAGTGCTGAATTTGGGCTATTATTGGCCCACGATGAACAAAGAAGCGACGGCGATGGTCCGATCCTGCGACGCGTGCCAGAGGTACGCCCCGAGTATCGTGGCTCCGGCCGCTAATCTGACATCCATCAAGAGCGCGTGGCCCTTCGCGCAGTGGGGCATCGACTTGGTGGGACCTCTTCCACAAGCACAAGGTCAATGTAAGTATTTACTTGTAGCTATCGATTATTTTTCGAAATGGATAGAGGCAAAAGCGTTGGCCAGAACGACGGGGAACCAGATCGTCAAGTTCCTCCAGACCCATATTGTGTCCAGATACGGGATTCCTAAGGTGGTGATCAGCGGCAATGGTCCACCGTTTAAACGGGTCTCAGGTGAGTGAGTATCTAGAGGAATTGAACATCGAGCATCGGACAGCCTTTGTCCGCCATGCTCAATGGCCAGGTGGAATCGGCCAACAAAATCGTGAGGGATGGCCTGAAGAAAAGGGTCTATGCCTTGAAGGGCAAATGGCTGAACGAGCTGGAAATCGTGCTTTGGGCTGCTAGAACGACACCCAAACGATCAACTGGGGAGACTCCGTTTGGCCTTGTTTATGGCACGGAGGCTGTTGCTCCCGTGGAGGTAGCCATGGCATCCCATCGGTTGAGATATTACGAGCCTTTGACGAACGATGAAATGAGACGTCTGGACTAGGACTTGCACGAAGAGAAGAGGCGGGAAGCCGACGAAGTCCAGGCTCGAATGCGTTTGGCGACAGCCAGGTATTACAACCGGCGAGTTAAGTCCCGACAATTCTTCGTCAGGAAACTGGTTTGGCGTCGCAACGAGTTCATCCTTTTGGATCGAATCAGCAAGATGTCACCAAAATGGGAAGGACCTTATAAGGTCGTGGGGATGCCGACTCCAAATGCATACAAGTTGGAAGACCTCGATGGCAGAGTATTAAAGCATTCTTTTAGTGGCGAACACTTGAAGAAACACCATGCCTGAAGAAAAGTCGCCTTAAGTGGTGCACGATGAAAGTCGCCTTAAGTGGTGCACGATGTTAAGTCGCCTTAAGTGGCGCACGAGATTAAGTCGCCTTAAGTGGTGCTCGACGAAAGTCGCCTTAAGTGGTGCACGATTCTTAGATTTATTCTAAGTACTGAAAAGTCGCCTTGAGTGGTGCATAAGAATTAAGTCGCCTTGAGTGGTGCACGAGAAAAGTCGCCTTAAGTGGTGCACCATTCTTAGATTTATTCTAAGTACTGACAAGTCGCCTTAAGTGGTGCACAATGTAAAGTCGCCTTCAGTGGTGCACGATATTAAGTCGCCTTAAGTGGCGCAAGTTGAGAAGTCGCCTTAAGTGGTGCACAACATAAAGTCGCCTTGAGTGGTGCACGAGAAAGTCGCCTTGAGTGGTGCACGAGAAAAATCGCCTTAAGTGGTGCACCATTCTTAGATTTATTCTAAGTACTGACAAGTCGCCTTAAGTGGTGCACGATGTAAAGTCGCCTTCAGTGGTGCACGATATTAAGTCGCCTTAAGTGGCGCAAGTTGAAAAGTCGCCTTAAGTGGTGCACGATGTAAAGTCGCCTTCAGTGGTGCACGATATTAAGTCGCCTTAAGTGGCGCAAGTTGAAAAGTCGCCTTGAGTGGTGCGCGATCCTTAGATTTATTCTAAGTATCAAAAAGTCGCCTTGAGTGGTGCACGATACTAAGTCGCCTTGAGTGGTGCACGATCCTTAAATTTATTCTAAGTATCAAAAAGTCGCCTTGAGTGGTGCACGATACTAAGTCGCCTTGAGTGGTGCACGATCCTTAAATTTATTCTAAGTATCAAGAAGTCGCCTTCAGTGGTGCACGATATTAAGTCGCCTTAAGTGGCGCAAGTTGAGAAGTCGCCTTAAGTGGTGCACAACATAAAGTCGCCTTTAGTGGTGCACGATATTAAGTCGCCTTAAGTGGCGCAAGTTGAAAAGTCGCCTTAAGTGGTGCACGATGTAAAGTCGCCTTCAGTGGTGCACGATATTAAGTCGCCTTAAGTGGCGCAAGTTGAAAAGTCGCCTTGAGTGGTGCGCGATCCTTAGATTTATTCTAAGTATCAAAAAGTCGCCTTGAGTGGTGCACGATACTAAGTCGCCTTGAGTGGTGCACGATCCTTAAATTTATTCTAAGTATCAAAAAGTCGCCTTGAGTGGTGCACGATACTAAGTCGCCTTGAGTGGTGCACGATCCTTAAATTTATTCTAAGTATCAAGAAGTCGCCTTCAGTGGTGCACGATATTAAGTCGCCTTAAGTGGCGCAAGTTGAGAAGTCGCCTTAAGTGGTGCACAACATAAAGTCGCCTTTAGTGGTGCACGATATTAAGTCGCCTTAAGTGGCGCAAGTTGAGAAGTCGCCTTAAGTGGTGCACGACGTAAAGTCGCCTTTAGTGGTGCACGATATTAAGTCGCCTTAAGTGGCGCAAGTTGAGTAATCGCCTTAAGTGGTGCACGACGTAAAGTCGCCTTTAGTGGTGCACGATATTAAGTCGCCTTAAGTGGCGCAAGTTGAGAAGTCGCCTTAAGTGGTGCACGACGTAAAGTCGCCTTTAGTGGTGCACGATATTAAGTCGCCTTAAGTGGCGCAAGTTGAGAAGTCGCCTTAAGTGGTGCACGACGTAAAGTCGCCTTTAGTGGTGCACGATATTAAGTCGCCTTAAGTGGCGCAAGTTGAGAAGTCGCCTTAAGTGGTGCACGACGTAAAGTCGCCTTTAGTGGTGCACGATATTAAGTCGCCTTAAGTGGCGCAAGTTGAGAAGTCGCCTTAAGTGGTGCACGATGTTAAGTCGCCTTCAGTGGTGCACGATGTTAAGTCGCCTTTAGTGGTGCACGATGTCAAGTCGCCTTAAGTGGTGCACGAGAAAAGTCGCCTTGAGTGGTGCACGATCCTTAGATTTATTCTAAGTATCAAAAAGTCGCCTTAAGTGGTGCACGAGAAAAGTCGCCTTGAATGGTGCACGATCCTTAGATTTATTCTAAGTATCAAAAAGTCGCCTTAAGTGGTGCACGATGTAAAGTCGCCTTCAGTGGTGCACGATATTAAGTCTCCTTAAGTGGCGCAAGTTGAAAAGTCGCCTTAAGTGGTGCACGATGCAAAGTCGCCTTCAGTGGTGCACGATATTAAGTCGCCTTAAGTGGCGCAAGTTGAAAAGACGCCTTAAGTGGTGCACGATGTAAAGTCGCCTTCAGTGGTGCACGATATTAAGTCGCCTTAAGTGGTGCACGATGTAAAGTCGCCTTAAGTGGTGCACGATGAAAGTCGCCTTAAGTGTTGCACGATATTAAGCCGCCTTAAGTGATGCACGATGTAAAGTCGCCTTAACTGGTGCACGATGAAAGTCGCCTTAAGTGGTGCACGATGTAAAGTCGCCTTAAGTGGCGTGGTTTTGCCTTAAGTGGAATAAAGCGATTGAACTTGATCCTTGGCAGAGTCGAGGGGAGCAGGATCCACGAGGTATGAGGCAGAAGGCTCCGCAGCAAGATGATCGGATCCTGGAAGATTGGCCGCGGGAGGATCGGACTCTTGGAGGTCAGCCGATGAAGAGTCGACTATCGAGGAATATTGGAGGAGTCTTCTCGGATTTTGTGGCTATCCTCAAAGTATCGAGGAATCGCGGACGAGAAGATCCGTGTCAAGGAATTTTGTCAAGAGAAAAGCCTCTGATACAGATATCAGAAGGTCGGGAGTTGAAAGACACGACGAACTAAAAGTCCCTCATGTCTTGGGGGCAAATGATGGATCCGACTATAGTTGTCAGGCCCCGTAACGGCGAGGAAACGGCAAACAGGCCCACCAGGCCCCGAAAGGAAGGTCAAGATGACCTAGGAGAAGGGTCCCGACGAAGGGAGTCCCGACGAGGCAAGGTCCCGACAGAGTCGGTTCCGACAGTGGAGCTAGAAGCTCCCGATGAGAAGCCTTTAAGTAGGCCCCGGTGATAAATCCCTAAGAATGATTGGCCCTGTCACGATGACGAGGGGCCCCGAGCGGTGACACAACGAGATAACTCTGGAGTCCCCGACGGGAGTCGGGACTCGTTATCAGAGGATAAAGCCAAGATATGCGGGGCGTGGCCGAGATACGCGGAACGTGGATTAAGATACACGGAACGT
Source organism: Clarkia xantiana subsp. parviflora (assembly GCA_036873135.1). Taxonomy (NCBI): domain Eukaryota; kingdom Viridiplantae; phylum Streptophyta; class Magnoliopsida; order Myrtales; family Onagraceae; genus Clarkia; species Clarkia xantiana. Next base: position 8,188,204 of record JAPTYO010000021.1, on the reverse strand, counting down.
GGATTAAGATACACGGAGCGTGGCCGAAATACGCGGGGCATGGCTAAGATACGCGAGATCATGTCCGAGATATGCGGGATACGGGCTAACCACCCCTAACGGTTCGCCAGGTACCTGAGGCATCTCTTTGCCTATAAAAGGGCAGGAGGTCACCTCAGATCACTTACGTTGAGTTCGATATACTTTTGAGATTGTTGCTTGCCAGTCATACGAGAAACTAATTTAAGCATCGGAGAGGGATTCTGGGTCACCGCCCGGTCTATCCCCTCTTGCAGGATTGCGTGGAGCAAAGGAGCTAGGATTGCCGTCAAAGTCCGTACCGGAGTTCCACCGTGATCCAACAACTCTGAGGTTACTCGTCCCCAGCAAGGGGAGGTGTTTGTCTCTACGGGACAAATATCAGCGGGGATCAGGTTCCCCTTTTGCGGTAATCTGGTCGAGCTGTGCCGTCATTACATAACACACCCCACCACCTTTTCTCCCCATGCCATCCGCCTCTGGAACGCCTTTCAAGTCCTCTGTCTCCGACAGAAGTGGGTATACAGCCTCCAACTCTTCAGAACCTTTTATGGGATGAAGTGCAACGAGGCGGGGGTTTGCGCCTTCTACCCCCGGATGCCTAAGTGGAGTAAGCAGCAGCTTGCCCGGCATGGTTGGACCAGTGACACCTGGAAGGTGGTCAAGGGTCGGGGACTCTTGATCGATACCGGGTCCGACAATAGTAGCTGGAAGAGGAGCTACTTCTTCATCCGTCACTCCTCCATTCCCTGGCCTCGCTGGGAGGTGGTAGCAGACCCTCCGCCTGCTTTCCACACTTACGCTGATGAGGATTTTGAGACTCTCCAGCTTATCCAGCTCTATCGGTGGGAGGAGTCTTACACTCCTCTCAACGCCAACTCACTCGTGGAGCGGGACCTGGTGCACACCGGGATCCGACTCCTTGACATTGTTTCTGGGGGCCAACTCTTCGACGGTCCTTCCAATATGGTTCCTTGGGTAAACTTCTAACTCTTTCTTTGTTTACTGTTTGCAGCCAAGAAGGTATCTGTGCTGACCGATCTATTCCTTAAGCAGGGGGAGACTGATGCTGTCCGCCCCTCGCGGAAGAGGAAGTCTGCCAAGAAGGCTGCTGCTAGGTCGGGGTCTCCTTCGGCGGAGCAGCCCAAGCGGAAACGGGTGGACCTGGACCAGCTCTTCGAGGTCTAGAACACTGAGGAAGGTAAAAAACTTCGACTTGCTATTAAATCGTACAAGAGGATGGTCCCGTCGGATTTGATTTCCTCGACCAAGGAAGGTCGCATTACTGATGTCAAAAGAATCCTTCGAGGCGAAACTCCCCGAGTCTTGAAGGCTGGCTACTATCATTACCACGGGAAAGATCAATACGTCTCCCGACGTATCATTTGGTGTAAGAATCCCGATGAACTTCCTGACTACCTTTCTGAAGCTCTTCATCCTCCAGGTGCAGGTCGCTCGGGAGCTTCCACGGGTGCTGCAGCTTCCGCAGATGCACCGCCTCCAGCGGGGGTGCCTTCCTCAGCTGGGGAGAAGGCACCATCTGGCGAACAGTTTCGTCAGGTGGAAACTCTGGACTCCTCAGATTGGCGGGGTTGACCCCCCTCAACAACGTCGGAAGGCGGGACAATCCCCTTTGAAACCAACCCCTCAGGGGCCGCCTCCTTCGTCTTCTCCTCAGCAGCGGGAGCTCTCGCCTATCCACGACTTCTCTCCTTCCCCTGTTCGGGGCGAGACGGAGGCGTGTCCTTCCATTCCTCGTCCTATCTCTCCCCTTGCTCTTGATGGGGACTTCTACCGGCCCTTCAATTCTTCACAGGCGAATGCCCCTTGGACTCCTATCCAGACGCTTCAGGGAGTCCCGCTTACACAAGGGGAACGAGACCAGGAGCTGGCCCTGCATTTGCTGGCGGGTTCTATTCTGCCTTCTATGCGGCATCCGATTTACCTCAATCGGACGCATATGCAGCGGGATATCAGGGATATGGCTGTGCGGCGCGTAGAGGTGAGACTTTGCTTCTTTCTTGTTGATGGTAGATCGAGTCGTTTGTTCCTTAGCATTTTTCCTTTTTATTGCAGGAGCTCGGGGACTACAACCGCCTCATCGGGTACATTATTGCCTATGATGAGGCCCGGGAGCGGGACCGAGGGGTCCGCGAGCAGCTTCAGGCGGATCTCAAGGCCTTCCAGTCTCTGCGGGGGAAGTTTGTCAAGGAGCAGGCTGCCCTTAATCAGAAGATTCGGGATCTTCAGCAGCAGATCGCGGACTTCGAGGGGCTCTTGAGGCAAGAGCGGCAGGAGCGGGGGGTGATTGTGGACAGGCTGACCCAGGAGAAGAAAGCTGCCGAGGACAAACTGGTTCTTGAGAAGAAGACTTTGGAGGAGCTAATCGCGGGGTTTCCTGCGCAGCTGGATGAAGCGGAGGAAAAGGGCCGGGAGGACTATCGGAGGTCGACGGGTTTTCAAGCTGATGCCATGAAGTTCTTTGGCGCAGAGGTGGAGAACACTCTCTTCAACGTGGTTGAGGAGCTCCACCTGGAGTATGGCGACGCCATCAACTTCGACAAGTCTCCTTCCCTCGCTCCCTTCGCGAATAAGTATTTTACTCTTTCCGAGGAGAGTGACGGGGGGAATACTCCCGTAATTGTCGAAGACGCTTCTGAACTTCCAAGTGTGGACGCCCCGATAACTAATCCTCCCGAAGCCAATCCTGTGGATCCCTCTGCTACTGACTACGCGGACCCAGCTGCTGCCGATGCTGCCGACAAGGACCAAGCTTGAATATTTTTATCTTTTAGGGTCCTTGTATCTTCTTCTCTTTTGTTATCATCGGGCCTTTGAGCCCTTTATCAATATCAAACTTCTCTGGTTCCGATCTTTTGTTGCACTTCTCCGAGTGACTTTACTTATACGCGCTTAAGTCGAAGCTTCGACACTTAAGACATTCTCGTACGTCTTTCCCGACGATTTAATAACTTGCACCACCTAAGGCGACTTAACTCCATGCATCACTTAAGACGACTTAATTCCGCGCACCACTTAAGGCGACTTGGTTTCATGCATCACTTAAGACGACTTAATTCCGCGCACCACTTAAGGCGACTTGGTTTCATGCATCACTTAAGACGACTTTATGTTACTTAGAGCAAATCTAAGAATCGTGCATCACTTAAGACGTCTTTTCTCGGGCATCACTTAAGACGACTTTCGGAGACTTAGAATAAATCTAGGCATCATGCACCACTCAAGGCGACTTAGTCCCGCGCATCACTTAAGACGACTTTATATTACTTAGAATAAATCTAAGCATCGGGCACCACTCAAGGCGACTTAGTCCCGTGCATCACTTAAGACGACTTTATATTACTTAGAATAAATCTAAGCATCTTGCACCACTCAAGGTGACTTTCGTCGTGCACCACTGAAGGCGACTTTCCTCGTGCACCACTGAAGGCGACTTTCATCGTGCACCACTGAAGGCGACTTTCATCGTGCACCACTGAAGGCGACTTTTGGATACTTAGAATAAATCTAAATATTGTGCACCACTGAAGGCGACTTTCATCATGCACCACTGAAGGCGACTTTCATCGTGCACCCCTGAAGGCGACTTTTACACCTAGCATAAATCTAAGGACAACTCTTATTTGGAAGCAACCTCTTTATTTATTGATGGCATAAGATTGGCTTACATCGAATTAAACGATAAATAGCATACACCACTTAAGGAGATTTTACATCGGGGCACCACTTAAGGCGACTTTTTCGGGCACCACTTAAGGCGACTTTATCGAGCACCACTTAAGGCGACTTTCTTCAAGCATGGTGTTTCTTCAAGTGTTCGCCACTGAAAGAATGCTTTAATGTTCTGCCATCGAGGTCTTCCAACTTGTATGCATTTGGAGCTGGCATCCCCACGACCTTATAAGGTCCTTCCCATTTTGGTGACATCTTGTTGATTCGATCCAAAAGGGTGAACTCGTTGCGACGCCAAACCAGCTCCCCGACAAAGAACTGTCGGGACTTCACTCGCCGATTGTAGTACCTGGCCGTCGCTAAACGCATTCGAGCTTGGACTTCATCGGCTTCCCGCCTCTTCTCTTCGAGTAAGTCCAAGTCCAGACGTCTCACTTCGTCGTTCGTTAGGGGCTCGTAATATCTCATTCGATGGGACGCCACAGCTACCTCCACAGGTGCGACAGCTTCCGTGCCATAAACGAGGCCAAACAGAGTCTCCCCTGTTGATCGTTTGGGTGTCGTTCTAACAGCCCAAAGTACATTTTCCAGTTCATTCAGCCACTTGCCCTTCAAGGCGTAGACCCTCTTCTTCAGGCCATCCATCACGATTTTGTTGGCTGACTCCACCTGGCCATTAGTCTGAGCATGGCGTACGGAGGCGGTCCGATGCTCAATGTTCAATTCTTCCAGATACTCCCTCACCTGAGAGCCGTTGAACGGTGGGCCATTGTCGCTGATCACCACCTTAGGAATCCCGTATCTGGACACGATGTGGGTCTGGAGGAACTTGACGATCTGGTTCCCCGTTGTTCTGGCCAATGCCTTCGCCTCTATCCATTTTGAAAAATAATCAATAGCTACAAGTAAATACTTACATTGTCCTTGTGCTTGTGGAAGAGGTCCCACCAAGTCGATGCCCCACTGCGCGAAGGGCCAAGCGCTCTTGATGGATGTCAGGTTAGCGGCCGGAGCCACGATACTCGGGGCGTACCTCTGGCACGCGTCGCATGATCGGACCAACGCCGTTGCTTCTTTGTTCATCGTGGGCCAATAGTAGCCTAAGTTCAACACCTTCCTCAAAATGGATCGGGCCCCTTCGTGGCAAGCCGCGACCCCCTCATGCATTTCCTTCAGGATTCGATTGGTGTCGGGTTCTGCTACACACTTTAGGTACGGAGTCGAGAACCAGCCCTTCTTGTACAGCTGATTGTCCAGCATCACATAATTAGACGCGATCCGACATATCCTGTCTGCTGCTACCTTATCTTCGGGGACTGCCCCCGTAGTCAGATACGCGACTATCGGGGTCATCCAAGTGGGCTCCTCCTCCGATTTTGTCTCAATGGTGCACACCTGGGTTGGGTCGATGTTTGATAAGATCACCTTCTCCAAGAAGTGCACCTTCCGATTTTCTTCCAAGGGTGCCCCCAGGGCAAACTTACTCAAGGCGTCTGCCTCTGCGTTCTCCTCCCTCGGGATAGCCTCGATATCGAAGCTTTTGAAGCCCTCTCTCAAGGCTTGTACCTCTCGCAGATACTTTTTCATTATCGGACTCCTTGCTTCGTATCGCCCTTGAACCTGGTTCACGATTAAAGCTGCGTCGCACTTCACTCTCAAGTGATCGATTCCAGTGCCTTTAGAAATTTTTAGGCCCGTGATAAGAGCTTCGTACTCCGCTTCGTTATTTGTGGCCTTGAATGTTAAAGCCAAGGCGTATCGGAGCGGTTCACCTTCACCTGGTGGTATCAACAAGAAGCCCGCTCCTGATCCATCTGAACTCGCGGAGCCATCCGTGTACATCTCCCAGATATTTTCCTTGTTTGGCTGTTCTTATTGCTCTGCCCTCTCTGGTTGTACTCCTGTCGGGACTTCCATGGTTGCCCCCTCTACAGGGCCCGTTTCTTCCAGATCGGGGGCTGTAGACTCTGCTATGAAATCTGCTAACGCCTGACCCTTAATGGCCGTTCTCGGTGCGAAGTGTATGTGAAATTCGCTAAGCTCTACTGCCCATTTCACTAGTCTCCCCGACGCATCCGGTCGGTTCAAAAAATGCTTCAAAGGCTGGTTCGTTAGCACAGTGATCTCGTGTGCGTGGAAATATGGCCTTAGCTTCCGAGCAGTAATGATCAACGCATAGAGGTACTTCTCAACGGCGGGGTAGTTCAATTCAGATTTGGCAAATGCCTTGCTTACATAATAGACGGGGACTTGATTACCCTCGACAATCTTTACTAACACAGAGCTAATTGCAAATTCAGAAACAGCCAAATAAAGGAAGAGCGGCTCGCCTGGAACCGGTTTTGCCAGCGGCGGGAGTGTGCGAAGGTGGTGCTTGAGTGCTTGGAACGCTTCTTCACATTTGGCGGTCCATTCGAATTTTTTGTTGGCCCTCAAGACTTCAAAAAACGGCATTGATCGGTCGCTGGCTTTGGATAAGAAGCGGTTCATTGCAGCTAGTCGGCCATTCAGGACTTGCACCTCCCGATGGTTTATCGGGGACTGCATCTCCTCGATTGCCCTCAGCTTCTCAGGATTCACTTCAATTCCTCTCTGACTCACCATGAAGCCCAGGAATTTCCCTGAGTGGACTCCGAAGGCGCATTTCGTCGGGTTCAAGCGAACTTGATGGAGCCTCATCTGCTCAAACGCCATGGTAAGGTTGTGCACGTGATCCTCGGCTTGTCGGGACTTCACCAGCATATCATCCACGTAGGCTTCCATGGTTTCTCCCAGCATATCTCCAAACAGCTTATTCACCATCCGCTGGTAGGTTGCCCCGGCATTGATCAATCCGAAAGGCATGACATCGTAGTGATAGATGTCGCTGTCTGCATAGAATGCTGTGTGGGGGGCGTCTTCTTTGGCCATCTTGATCTGGTTGTAGCCTGAATACGTATCCATGAAACTTAACAGCTCATGTCCCGATGTGGCATCCACCAGCTGGTCAATCCTCGGGAGTGGATAGCAATCCTTTGGACAAGCCTTGTTCAAGTCGCAGAAGTCCACGCACATTCGCCACTTCCCATTAGTCTTCTTCACCAGCACGGGGTTGGCCACCCAAGTCTGGAATCAGAGTTCTTTAATGAACCCAGCGTCGAGCAACCTGCCCACCTCCTGCTGGATCGCGATCTTCTTATCCGTGCCCATCGGACGCCTTTTCTGCGTGATAGGCTTGATCGCGGGGTCTATCTTCAGCTCGTGCACGATCACGTCGGGGCTGATTCCTGGCATATCGTTGGGGGACCAAGCAAACAGCTCTTTGAACTCTTTCAGCAGCTCCACCAATTTTTGGGCTGTTTCCTCAGTTAGAGCAGACCCGATTTTCACCTTCCTCTGGGGTCCATCGATCTCGACTTCTTTCAGATCTTCTACGGGGGCGGGACGCCCAAACTCTTCTCTGGGATCTGTGTCTGTCTGGAGGACAGTCATATCCTCTCGCCTCCTCCTCCGGGTGGCATTGACATAGCACTTTCGGGAAGCCACCTGGTCGCCTTTGACCTCCCCGACTCCGTGATCGGTCCGGAACTTCATCTTCTGGTGCACAGTCGAGGCAACCGCCATCTGGGGATTGATGGTGGTTCTCCCGATAATCGCGTTGTAGGTCCCCGCAGAATCAACCACGACAAATTCCACGTTCCTCCTTTCTGATTTCCACCCGCTACCAAACTCCACTGGTAAGGTGATTACTCCTAGCGGGTAGGAGGTTGAGCCAGAGAACCCGACCATCGGGAAGTTTGCCTCCTTCAGATCTTTCTTTGTTTTCCCCATAGCCTCCAGCGCGCCCATGAACAGGATGTCGGAGGAGCTCCCTCCGTCGATTAGAATTCTCTTCATCTCGAACCCGTCTACATCCAAGGTTACCACCAAGGCATCGTCATGCGGAGTCTCTACGCCTATGAGGTCCTCCGATGAGAAGGAGATCATCATCTCTTCTTTCAAGGTCCAGGATCGGGACCTCTTACCCAACACCACTGCCGTAGGGATCCTAGAGGCGTAGACCTCTCGCGCGGAGGAGGTATCTCCTCCAGCAGCAAATCCTCCATGAATCACGTTGATGACTCGTCTCTCTTTGCGAGCCCCGGATGACTCTGGATCAGTTCTCTTCTTTTTTGGGGACCGATCGCGGGATCGGGAACGGGACCGTGATCGGGACCGAGAGCGGGACCGGCATCGTTTGTCCCCAACGAACTCCTTGAGCTTTCCCTTCTGGATTAGCTTTTCAATTTCCTTCTTCAGCTCCCGACAGTGATTGGTGTCGTGGCCATTTGCGCGGTGAAATCGACAGTAGCGATCTGTGCGGAACCCCAGGAATTCTCCATCTTTCTTCGGGGGGTACCTGGAGATACCTTGTCGCTCCATGACTGTTAGCACTTCCGCCATGGAGCAGTTGAGAGGAATGTCAAAATCCTCCCGCTTATCCTTCTTTGAAGAACGTCTGTCGTCCCTCCGATCCGGACGTCCTCGATTTTTGCCACTGTCGGGCTTACCTTTTGACTTTCGATCGTCGAAAAGTTTACTTGACTGTTTCCCTTTGTTCGACTTTGGGGGTTCTAGTTCTCCCGCGGCTATCTTTGACTCCTGGACATCGATCTACCGCTTCACCCTCTTTTGCAATGCCTCCATATTCCACACAGCCTTCTCGGCCACGCTGTGCATCAAGTCGGAGCCATAGGGAGCTGTCAGGTTCCGAATGAAGGTACGGATGGTTTCGCCCTCAGAGATTTCTTCATCTATCTCTGCTACGCTAGCTGTGTACCGCTGGTAATAATGAGCCAGCGATTCATCGGGCCTCTGCACCACCTGGGTCAGGGACCTCACGCTCTTCAATAGACGCCTCCGACCCTGGTACTGCTGAATGAATCGATCGTGCATGTCTGCCCATCAAGTGATGCATCCCGGGGGCAGACTAAAGAACCAAGTCAGTGCCCTTTCTCCCAGTGTGTTCGGGAACAACAAACACACTATGTCTTCACTTGGGTCTCTTCCCAGACACGCCATGAGGTGCTTCTGGACGTGGCGAACTGGATCTCCTTCGCCATCATACTCCTTTATCGTGGGGATGCCTAGCCCAGGCGGGGCTAGGGTGTCAATGAGTCGGGGAACGAAGGGATGAGTGGATCAATCCCTCAGCTCCGACACCAGTGGCTTCTGTTCTCCCATAGAGATGTTCACGATCTTTACCACCTGGTCGGGAGTGATGGGACCATTCAGGGGAATGGTCCTGTGCTGTACTGGTCCTGGCCCATCAACCACGAACCTCTCCGACTGACCGGTCGCCCTACCTCTGTCTTGGCCTCGGGGCGGGGCTTCCTGTGCGTTCCGACCCTCTGTCGGTAGGGTCGCTTCCTCCAACGGGGGCATCTCCTCCTGCCTCCTCGCAGCCTCTCTTCGATCCAAGAGAGCCTCTACAGCCACCAGAAACATGGGCATGACCTCTGCCACGACCCTCGTCAAATCTGCAGCTGGGGGAGCCTCCTGCCCCCTGTTGTCCTGGTGCTGAGGGGCAACATCTTCGGGATGCGATCCATTGTGCCCTCCTGTCTGGGAGAGCTCAGCCGGGGGATGGTTCTGGTTTTCCTCTTGTTCTGGAACTGAATTCAATTTCGTTGCAGCGGGGTGACGGGAACCACCGGATTGTCCCTGTCTTCTGTTCTTGCCAGCCGCCATTGATCGAGTAGAAGGCATATCAGCTTTTTGTTTGATTCCCACAGACGGCGCCAATGTTGGATCACGGTGGAACTCCGGTACGGACTTTGACGGCAATCCTAGCTCCTTTGCTCCACGCAATCCTGCAAGAGGGGATAGACCGGGCGGTGACCCAGAATCCCTCTCCGATACTTAAATGAGTGTCTCGTATAACTGGCAAGTAATAAACTCAGAGTGTATTCAACTCAACGTAAGTCTTTCTGAGATGATATCCTGTCCTTTTATAGGCAAAGAGATGTCTCAGGTACCTGGCGAACCGTTAGGGGTGGTTAGCCCGTATCCCGCATATCTCGAACAGGATCTCGCGTATCTTAGCCATGCCCCGCGTATCTCGGCCACGCTCCGTGTATCTTAATCCACGTTCCTCGTATCTCGGCCACGCCCTGATAACGAGTCCCGACTCCCGTCGGGGACTCCAGAGTTATCTCGTTGTGTCACCGCTCGGGGCCCCTCGTCATCGTGACAGGGCCAATCATTCTCAGGGATTCATCATCGGGGCCTTCTCAAAGGCTTCTCATCGGGAGCTTCCAGCTCCACTGTCGGAACCGACTCTGTCGGGACCTTGCCTCGTCGGGACTCCCTTTGTCGGGACCCTTCTCCTAGGTCATCTTGACCTTCCTTTCGGGGCCTGGTGGGCCTGTTTGCCGTTTCCTCGCCGTTACAGGGCCTGACGACTGTAGTCGGACCCATCAGAACCAAATCAATCCAGCAGCGATGAAAAGTCCAGAAATGAATCCATATCATGAGGACGAAGCCGATCGAAGCCAAAAGCTGCATCAAAATGCAGATTACATCACGCGGCAACAGCAGCAACACACGCAGCAAAAAGCTAAAAACCAGCAGCTGAAAACTGAATTGCTGAATTGCAGCAGCAGAAATCCAAGCAGTAGATCTACATGTTGATGAAACAACATAAAGATCTTCAAGTAATCCAACGAAACGAAGCTTAATCCTCAAGATTCAAGCTCGAATCGATGCAAAATTCTCTCGAAAAAATGAATGAAACTGAAGCTAAAAATACCATAGCTCTGATGCCATATTAGATAGTGTAGAGAGGGGGTTGAATCATATGTATAATAATCAAGAATTTATAATGAATCAACCAAGTAATTACATGTTAGGATGCCACTATATATAAGAGATCAATCCTAACTAACTAGTCAACTATACAAGTCAACCTAAGGTACCATGTATCTATACAAGTATGAGTACCTATCTATGTATGTACAATATGTACATCTAATACTTACCCCTTCATCTTCTCCTTCCGTCTCTTCCTCTTCTACTCAGGGACGGAGCCAGAAGTAAAATTCAGCGGGGGAAATTTTTTTTATTATATTAATAATAAAATATTTTAGAAATTAATTTAATTTCTGTTAAAAAATTAGACTTCAATATTAGTTATAATTTTATAATTATGTAAATTAATTTTCCTAAATACAATAATATTTTTTTCCAATAATACAATAAGTATATATATTTAAAAGTAGGTGTCGTGCACCTCCGCCTTCTATCCACGTCCAACAACTTCCATCCGTGCTGCCACAGCTTCTCGCAACATCTACGTCAGGTGCCCAATGTCGGGTTTCCCGTCGATCTAAATGAGGACGATGCAGATTCACGGGGCGGAAAAAAATTAATCGGTAATCTCCAGATTTATACAATTGAGGACTATTCAGATTATAGGGGGAAAATGGATAAACATTGTGCATATAGATTAATATTATCTCAGATCGATTGGATTAACATTATCTCAGATCGATTGGATTGTGGAGGTAAATTTGAGAATCTATATCCATTTTCCAATTTTGAAAAATGTAGTTATGGCTGCAAAGAACCAAAATTGGCTTCTATGACATTTGAATGATGAGGTTAATGAGCAGGTTATTGATGATAATAATGGTGATGATGACGATTTTAAGGTAATTAACTAGAATTAAGAAGATTATGATTCAGATTTTGTTAAATCTCTCATGTAATTTTTGTTCATTTTTTTGTGAAAAGATGCGTGCTGCATATTTTGAGATGCGATTAGCTGATCCAAAGTTACATATACTAATTTCTACTGTTCTGGATTACTAATTGTCAAGTTCAGGCTCGATTTGGGGTTTTTTTTGCTTGGTGGAGTCCGTGTAGAATATGATTTGTAAACAACCGCATCAAAATTTTGATGATGAAGAGAGGAAATCTCAGATTTAGGGGTCATATGCTATATTTAATGGATGTGTACTTCATATGCTATTTGATGGATGGGCGCTAATATTTCTCTAGGTATGCTGTAAGAATTATAAGAACAACATTGTTGTGCCTAAGATTTTTCATCCTGAAACCTTGAAGATGAAGTATATACTCGATAAAAGGGTTGCAATGGGTGTTGGTAATTCAATTGGACCCTTAAGGGGGTACTTGATAGAAGGGCCGCATAGAATTGCAGTTAACTTCTAACTTCCATAATTTTTTTCAAAAGTAATTACTTATCCATAACTTTCACAAATTTGATCGCTTTCTGATTATTATTTTTCTTTTTTGAAGCTTAGGAGAGTCAGGATTGAGCGATAAGAGCAACATCTGAAAATAATGATTACTCTACACATTTCTAGGTACAAGCTAAGTCTTAGTGCTATAAGTCTACTATTTTGATAATTTTTCTGTTGATAAGAGCTCCTACTGAGAATTTTCTGGCAAGTGTTCTTAGTGTCGTTGGCAAAAAAAGATCCAAATGTGATGGCAGCTAAGAGCACAACTTTATGCTGAGTGCAGTGCTCGATTTCAAAGAGGGTCACCTATGTCTATCCTAATTATGGGTTAGGACAGATCTGTCAGATATTAGACAAACAAACCTTTTTATGCTTGATAAACCAACATCTCATCCCATTTCTTCAATTTTTTATCACTAACTGCCTGCCTCTAGGTATAAATGCACAGTAATTTATTTATTTGTTTGATTTCCTATCAAATTAGCTAGTGTTATAAAGCTAGATTATGGAGAGAAACCTTTTACACTTACTTTTGGGTTCATTGCATAAATTGTGCAGGGAAAATATAGGTGTTTAAAGGTTGCTTTAGTTGCACATTCTGCAGTTCTGAGCAATTGAGACACCAATTTGGTAGTGACTGGTCCTCTTTAGTTGAATGAATTGATTGAAAGTAAAGAATTTGGCATTGTGATGATGAAGATGTTGGTAGTTCACTCAATCTCTATGTATTCTCAAAGTTTAATTTTTTGTTACCTTACATATCAGATCGAATTAGATTGAACTGGATTCTCTTTATGGAAACAATGTGTTTGATCTATTGTTTCTTTATGTTCTTCGACATGCTGGTATTCTGCATACTATTATTTTTCATCGAGCTCTTGACTTTGTGCGACCTAAATAAATTGACTTAGACCTTTTTTATATTACCTATGTAAGTAACTCAGAATTCTATCTACTTTCTTTCTGGGAATTGTTGCATTTATATCAGTTTGATTAAATTGATAATGTTCTGTTTTTGGCATAGGTACAATGTGGGACTTGGATCTTATTATGAAAAAAAATAGATAAGAAGATTGAATAGTTCATGGTTTGAAATTTAAGTGAATTTACACTATTTTTAAGTTTATATTTTCCCACATGTTAAGTGTTGGGACACGATGTAAATCGACCCGGGTCGGAATGAGTCAATCGGTCGTATCTCTACGAGATGTGTATGTTCCTATGTCTTGCGGTGTGATTATCCTTCCACGTCGATGTCCTTCAGTATTTATCGAGCTTCTTTCTCGGGGATTTCCTTATGTGGGGGGGTCTTGGTGTGTCTTGACCTATCGTCTCTCTTCGGAGGGGTTCTCGATGTGTTAATCTGCAAAACAAGTGCCGAGCGCCCATAAAGGGGGGGGGGGTGCTCGGCGAAGACACTCCGATGCTTAAGTAAGGATATGACTTTTTAGAGAGAGAAAGTAGAGAGAAGGTACAGCAAATGAGAAAATCTCCCTCATTTCACTTGTTTGAAATGAATGGCCAAGGGCCCTATTTATAGGGTTCTTGGTCATTAGTCGGCTAAGTGCGAGATTAGTCGGATAACTGCAAAATTAGTTCGTCAATCATACGTTTACTTATCATAAATCAAGATTAGGTCGATCTAAGAGTTTTGGGGTAGTTCAGGGATAGCGCGGCCCGGGGGTATCACCTCGGGCCGAACTCGTTCGGTTAGGGTTACCTCTAACCGAACGATATTCGGCTAGGGTTAACCCTTTCCGAACATGTTCATTTCCGGGAGATTTGAACTCGCCCTGTCTTGTGTTGGTGGGTCTTTTCGAGCCTCGGCCTTTCGAGCCGTGGTTGGGCTCATTCGGAGGTTTAGTCGGGTCGAAGCGGGTCAAGGTGGGTGTATATCCATCATTTTCTCCTGAGTCAAGTAATGGCGTAACCCTTTTCTTGACTTTATTTCTGAAGTGATACACACCCGTATTGATCCTGCTCGATGTTTTTTACCTTTTCGTCGATGCGTTGTCTCCTTCCTTGTCGCTTTTCGTTCTTTTGGCCAACCTGTGATTGGTGACTATCAAGCTTAAAGTCGTTAGTACGGATATAAATCAATGATATGTCTCCTTATACATGTATTTTTATGCTTTCTATGTATGTATTGCTATGTGATATGTGGGTTGTAAGTGTTTCCTATGGTGTATATATTCCATCATCTATTTGGTTGAAAGGAGATGTAAGTTTTGTAATTGAAGATATTCATTCCTTTTACTTTCATCATCTTTTATTTCAACCCTTGGATCTTTTCTACTTTAGTGGACGGTTGGGGATTTAAGACTTTCACTAATAAGACAACACTATTAACCATATATACCCCACTTGTCACTTTCTTTCAATCTATCCATTTCAAAATCTCCTTCTACTCTCTTTTCTATTTTTGTGCATCTACCTTTGTTTCCAATTTTGTTTCTCCTTTGATCATCAACTCCCCCAAAATACACATGGGTTACCTTTCGTTTTGATTCCAAGCTATTTGGAGTCCATATTTTGCCATCACTTTCGGTCGTTCTTTTGGTGGTGGAGCCCTTGTTGCCGGCGACTTGGGTGGTTTGACCGGGGGATGAAGGTGGCTTGACCGGGGGATGGAGGTGGCTTGACCGGTTGTTGGGATCTTAGATATCTTTAAGGTATAAATGTTTGTACCTTAAGCATTTATTTCTTCATGTACCTTAGCTATGTTATAAATGCCTCATGTGTAGGTATAATAACTATTGATAGTTAATGCATATCATGCCTAGTGATGGTGATGTGTCATCTTGTAAGTGGTATGCCTAGTAGGAGTCTTGGCCGAAAATGTATACATGTCCCCTTTTTTAACTTCGAAAAAATATTTTCGACGGATAATTTGACGATATCCCGTTTTTTGGCCCTTGAAAAACTTTTCGATAATAAACGTGATGGGACCATCCTATTTGTACTTAGATGGGCTCTTGGTGTAAAATGTGATGGTGTCCCACCTATTTGGACTTAGAGAAATTTTTGCGGAATATTGGTCGATACTCCCCTTTTTGGTCCTCGAAATTTTTTTTCGATGGAAAATGTGATGGGATCATCCTATTTGGACTTAGAAAGGTTTTTGATGAAAAATGTGATGGAACCCCACCTACTTGTTCTTAGAAATTTTTTGCGGAAAATTTGCCGATACCCCCTCTTTTTGTACCTCGAAAAGAATTTTTCGATGGAAAATGTAATGGAATCATCCTATTTGGACTT
Source organism: Clarkia xantiana subsp. parviflora (assembly GCA_036873135.1). Classification (NCBI taxonomy): domain Eukaryota; kingdom Viridiplantae; phylum Streptophyta; class Magnoliopsida; order Myrtales; family Onagraceae; genus Clarkia; species Clarkia xantiana. Next base: position 8,173,010 of record JAPTYO010000021.1, on the reverse strand, counting down.
AGAAAGGATTTTGATGGAAAATGTGATGGAACCCCACCTACTTGGTCTTAGAAATTTTTGCAGAAAATTTGCCGATACCCCCCTTTTTGGACCTCAAAAAGAATTTTTCGATGGAAAACGTGATGGGACCATCCTATTTGGACTTAGAAAGGGTTTTTGATGGAAAATGTGATGGAACCCCACCTACTTGGTCTTAGAAAATTTTTGCGGAAAATTAGCCGATACCCCCCTTTTTGGACCTCGAAAAGAATTTTTCGATGGAAGATGTGATGGGACCATCCTATTTGGACTTAGAAAGGTTTTTGATGGAAAATGTGATGGAACCCCACCTACTTGGTCTTAGAAAATTTTTGCAGAAAATTTGCCGATACCCCCCTTTTTGGACCTCGCAAAGAATTTTTCAATGGAAAATGTGATGGGATCATCCTATTTGGACTTAGAAAGGTTTTTGATGGAAATGTGATGGAATCCCCACCTACTTGGTCTTAGAAAATTTTTGCGGAAAATTTGCCGATACCCCCCTTTTTTGGACCTTGAAAAGAATTTTTCGGTGGAAAATGTGATGGGATCATCCTATTTGGACTTAGAAAGGTTTTTGATGGAAAATGTGATAGAACCCCACCTACTTGGTCTTAGAAAATTTTTGCGGAAAATTAGCCGATACCCCCCTTTTTGGACCTCGAAAAGAATTTTTCGATGGAAAATGTGATGGGACCATCCTATTTGGACTTAGAAAGGTTTTTGATGGAAAATGTGATGGAACTCCACCTACTTGGTCTTAGAAAATTTTTGCGGAAATTTTGCCGATACCCCCCTTTTTGGACCTCGAAAAGAATTTTTCGATGGAAAATGTGATGGGATCATCCTATTTGGACTTAGAAAGGTTTTTGATAGAAAATGTGATGGAACCCCACCTACTTGGTCTTAGAAATTTTTTGCGAAAAATTTGCCGATATTCCCCTTTTTGGACCTCAAAAAGAATTTTTCGATGGAAAATGTGATGGGACCATCCTATTTGGACTTAGAAAAGTTTTTGATGGAAAATGTGATGGAACCCCACCTACTTGGTCTTAGAAAATTTTTGCGGAAAATTTGCCGTACCCCCCTTTTTGGACCTCGAAAAGAATTTTTCGATGGAAAATGTGATGGGACCATCCTATTTGGACTTAGAAATGTTTTTGATGGAAAATGTGATGGAACCCCACCTACTTGGTCTTAGAAAATTTTTGCAATAAATTTGCCGATATCCCCCTTTTTTAGGCGTCACTGACATATGCGGTGACCCTATTATAGTCATAACTTCGATTGGATATCGCCCGTTTTCTTCATGTTGTTGCGTCGCATACTTTTGCGATGTCTTTGTTTATTCATATTGAATGGTGTTTCTTTTTCTTGCAGGCTTTGCCTTTGTTGACGTTTCTTTGTTCGTGTGTTATTTCGACGAGATTGTGCCGAGATGATGCGTAAGTTACCCTCTAACCGTGCTTCATGTCCATCTGTTGTAGACGATCCCGATTATGATTATGAGTCTCCCCCTGAGTCTGAGGCTGTAGCCTCGTTAGCCCCTATTAGGCCAGCCGAGTTGTATCGTTGTACAGGGCTTACATTTCTTCGTAGGACGTACATTAACAACCGTTTGTCTTTTCACGATTTTCGCCACTATTCCAGGCTAGCTGGTCTTGTTTTTATCGACGAGCCGACGTATCCTTTTAAGTTGTTAAGTTGTGACCTTGGTAGGAGTACCATGCCCCCTCCTGAGTATGCTGTCGTGTTTATAGCTCATGTGCAAAATGGTTTGCGTTTTCAGTATTGTCGAGAACTTGCGGAATTATGTTGATACTATGGTGCTTCTCCCGTTGATTTCTCCCCTCAAGCGATTTGTGCTTGGGTTGGTTTTCGTGTTCTATGTCATAGGGAGTCATGGGCGTATTCCACCAATCTCTTTCGTTGTTTCCATCGTATTGGGATGTTGCAATCCTCGGGTCTTTCATCATTTGTCTTTTATTGGTGTAAACACCTAATTTTGGTCCACGCGTAGCACGTTCAAAATGTCACGCGTCAAAAAAAGGAAGTATTTAAATATGGAAGGTCGCAAAGTTTCTAAAGATGGGGCTGGCTTAAAATAGGACAGTGTATATGCATTATTTATTGTAAAATATTTAGAAAGTATATTATGTGTGTTTATGGTGAAATACATAAATATATATATATATTATCGGAATATTAAATGCATATTTTTCAGGTTTTATTTTCCTAGTTTAGGGGTCCTAGTTTAGCTATAAATAGGGTCCTTTTGCAGGTAAAAAGGGGACACATCAATAATATTACTATTAGATTTCGAAATTCGTGTAAATTTGTCCTGTAGTGAATTTTTTTTTTCTTATTTTTTCTTATTATTTATTATTTTTTTATTATTGTTATTTCATTTAATTATGTATTATTATATTTTGTTGTATTATTATTATTACTATATTATTTTAAATTAGATGTTTATATGTGATTAGATAAATTTGATTAGGTAGAGTGTTTAATTAATCAAGTTATATGTATGATTAAATATGTAATATGTTATTTATGTTGTTTAAGCATGTTTGATAATTTTTGGTGTTTTATATTACGTTTTAATTAGGAGTTATAGATTTCAATTCGTTTGTAGGCTTTTTGATAATATTTCGCGCATGATAGAAATTTAATTAAATCTTGGCATTGTTAGATTAATTTGTGACATGTTTTCAAATAGTGAAATTGGCAAATTTGTGAATTGAGTACCGAAAGGGCGTGATTAATTCCATGTGTTTTAATTCGTAATAGAACCCCTGAACTCGAATTTCTTATCGTAGACCGATTTTATACCTAGGTGTTTAATTCGTTACTCGCTTAGGTAAATCTAGGATTCTAGTTAGCCTAATAATTAACTAGTGGCGACTCTTCCAAAATTGCACGTTTTCAAAGCGTAATTCGCCTTAGATCAGATTTTAGGTCCGACAATTTGTCGACTCTGCTGGGGACGATTTAGAGGGTTCGGGCTCATTGTATTCGCTTATTGCCATATTTTTTTGAGTTGTCATATTTTATTATATTCACCATTCTAACTTTGATTTTTGTGTGAAGGTACATATTTTTGGAGTTATTAACTAACATTTTTTTTTGTGGCATTGATTAAATTCGCACACACACCACTTTAGCGTAATCTCCAAAACGCCTAAAACCCAGGGCGACTAGGAACCCCGGAGGTTTAGTACGGTACGACCGGAGCGGCTGGGCCGCCGGTACGGCTCGGAAAAACTCTACTCGCTTGTGAAGGTCTTATGATCCCTGTGATGGGGTGAGGAAACCACCTTGTCGGGAACCTATCAATGGAACCTACATTGTAGAGCAAAGCCACACATTTTTTACCCCCCTAACATGATCTGTTTTTTTGTTGTAAATGTTATCATGCGACTGTTTGTATAGCATTTATTTCTCATGCATTCATCTAACTGCATTTTTAAAAAACAAAAAAACTTTTTTCAGCTAAGTAGTTAGTCATTTAGTTGTAGAATTTTTATTTTCAAACATGCATTTCGTATGCATTGTTTTTTTTTTTTTTAAAAAAACTCTTACCTGAATTTATAATTTCAACATTGCGTTTCATACGCACTATTTTAAAAAAACCTCTTCAGGTAAGTTGTAATTTTTTAGTGCATCATACATGCGTTTTCCAAAAAACATTTTTGGAAATTTTAATTGCATCATACGCACTATTAGAGCTTCTAGTTTCGAACGTGCATTCCATATGCATCATTTCAAAAAACTTTTTACCTGAATTGTTTTATTTTTAAATAATGCATCCAATGTGCATTAATTTCAAAAAAACTTTTGGATAAATCGTAAGCTCTCTTAGTTTTAGGGCTCTTTGTTTAAAAAACCTTTTACCTGATTTTTTTAAAAGATGTGCATCTCATATGCATTATTTTCGGAAAAACCTTTCAGGTAGATTGTAATTTTTCTTAGTTATAGAACTTTCATTTTTAAGTTTGCATCTTGTATTTTTTTTTTGTGCATCTCATATGCATTTTTTTTTTAAAAAAAAAACTTTTCACTTGATTATCTTTTTTTTTTTTTTTTAATTTTGAGCAACTATGATGCATTGATTTTTTTTTTCTTCTCTCTTAAAAAAAAAACAAAAAAAAATCCAGGTAACTTGTAAGTTTTCTCAAATGTACAACTTTCACCTCATGTACATCTCATAGGCATTGTTTTAGGAAAAACGATTATTTTTTTAGATTGTAAATCTTCTCTTAGTTGTTGAGCTTCTAATTCCAAACATGCATTGCATTTGCATTTGTTTTTATAAAAAAAATTCACCTGGACTTTTCATTTTGTACATACATTCCATATGTGTCATTCAAGTAAACCGGTTGTAAGTTGTAATTTCTTATCAGTAAAACTTTAACTTTTCGAGCATGCATGATCATTTTAAAAAAATCAAAGTGTCATTCGTTTTTATCCAAGGTGTGTTGAACTTTTACGGCAAAATTGTCATTTCAACCTTTGCATGAGCTAGCGTTTTAAAAAAAAGAGATTTGATTCTATTTTTTGAGAAAATAGTTTAACTGTGCAGTTGAGTGCGACTATTCGAGTTTAAACAAAGGACAAGAAAACCTTTTTGAGAAACCTTGTTTTGAGCATCTGCCCTGCGTTCGAGCCAGATAGTGCACTCGGCAAACTCAGTAAACTCCATGATGGTGTTAAACACCTTAGATAATAAATTTTGATTCTTTCTGAAATGTAATCAAAATTATGAAATGAGTGGCATTAGAGCTTTCAAAAAAATCATGCATGATTTCTCATATTCTCTAGACTGATTTTTCATTCACTCTTTTCAAGATACCCTTAGTAAAGCATCCGGTACATATGAGTCTTGTCGACCAAATGAGGCAGCCAAAAAAACATGCAGTCATCCAGTTGCACGAAGAACAAATTGCACACTCAGGATATCCAACGCTCAGGTACGATGAATTGTACTTAATTTTTCCTTGAGATTTGAGTGTCCCTACTCTTTTTACAGATCAGAAGACCACTTCAATGAGGTCGCAACCACGTGAAACGTGACTGCTTCAAAGAACTTTCATGCCAAAATTCCACATACCATGTGTGAAATTCATACGCGTCTTGAACCAAGCCGTACATCCGTTTTAAGGTGAGGTTTAAACCGGTTAGTGGTAACCAAGGGGCATCTCACATTGAGATCGGTCATGTCCGAAGATGGGAAAATATCAAGAGATCATCGAGAGTCTCGTGAAGACTCATTGTGCAGATCAATGAACATTTTAGATGTCAAGCAAGAAAAACATTATTGTTGGTGCCTTCCATCAGAGGTCCAGGGGCATTTACTTTTCGGCAGGTGTTCATATACAATTTGTGTTTTCTAGATGGAGCGGGAAAATCAGGACATGCAGCTGGTCCAGTCGCATAGCGAGCAGATTTCCCACTAGAAAAATCCAACACCCAGGTAAGAAAAGTTGTGATCATTTTTATCCCCGGAATTTGATTTTTTCCTTAATCATGTTACAGCTCGGATAATCATCCAATTCAAGGCCCCTGAAGAGCACATCTCGAGCACGGCCCTTTGCTCGCAAACCATTCTTGTGTCAATATATGTGCCCCAATGCGGACTACTCCACGTCATCTATGTGTGTTCATTGACCAGGCCATTCATCCTGCATGCGACGAGCCTAACCCGGTAGGTGCTAGCCATTGGGCATCCCCAGCTAAGATTGAGCAATAACCGGGTCACTTGAGAATCCGAGATTAGAAATCACTGTCTACGTCATCCATTGGTTGTAAGGTCCATCCAGGGCGTCGACACGATCGACATATTTTGACTCAATCAACTGAGTCCTTCTCTAGAAGATGTTGTGAATTAGAAATTTCAGATTTGCCACTAGGGGCATGTACATAATTGTTGTTGAATTTTCGTTTTCAAAAAAAAAAAAAAGCAAGCAAAAAAAAAAAGGGGGCAAAAAAACAAAAAAGTTAAAAAAAAAAATTTCATTTTCTTTAGGGTCACAGTTGTCCCTAAATCAACTACAAATAAAAGGGGTCTCAGTCGTCCCTAAAACGACTATAAAGAAAGGGCCACAGCCACCCTCCAAACGGCTACGAATAAAAAGTGACCCCGCGAACCCTGTGAGGGCAGGAGAATAAAAAGGGCCACAGCCACCCTTAAAATGGCTACACAAAAAGAGTGATCTCGCGAACCCGGTGAGGGCGGGAAAATAAAAGAAAGGGTCACAGCTGTCCCTCAAACGGCTACAGTCAAAAGAGCGATCCCGAAACATCGTTGGCGGATATTAAGTGAAAGGGCCAAAAACACCCTCAAAATGGTTACATACAGAGAGTGTTTTCCGGACCAGAGACGAGGAATGAAGGGCCACAGCCACCCTCCAAATGGCTACAATCAAAAGAGCTCCCGCAACATCGAAGACGGTGAGAGAATGGTCACAGTTACCCTCCAAATGGCTACAAATACTCCCGCATCGAAGCGGAAAATAAAGTACGGGTCACAGCCACCGTTTAATCGGCTATCAAATAAAGAGTGCTTCCGCTAGGTTGAAAACCCGAAAAGGCAGCCTAGGCAAAATCAGGAAATGAGAGGCATGGTTGCAAGTTCAGAAATTGCAATCATGGCAAAATGAGAGAAAATAAAAAAACCGAGGGGCACGGTCGAAAATATCTCAATCGGCCGTGGCAAAAGGAGAGAAAAAGAGAAATTCTCAACAAAAAAAAGAGAGAAAAAGAAAAAGAAAAAAGAAAAAAGAAAAAAGAAAAAAGAAAAAAGAGAAAAAAGAAAAAAGATCCCGCTAGGTTGTCGCACAATGCACAATTTAAGCAAAAATTAGGGACAAACACTTATATAACGGTACAGTGTTTTCCGAGTCAACTTCATGACAGGCGGGACGGTTACAGTCTGCTCTCACGAGTCACCATTCAAAGACGAGTAGGACTGTTACAGTCTGTTCCTACAAATCAACCGACAATCAGGATCTGAAGTTTTCCAGCTTTCTGAGAGAGTCACCCCCGACGAACGAAGCCTTAGTATTCAGCCTTCGCAAGTCACGCCACTAGAGGCACTTCTCCAACGGACGCCACTAGAGGCTCTTCTCCGACATACGCCGCTAGAGGTCTTCCGCCGCTAGAGATATCACCAGAGGTTTTCCGGTACGGCCTGACGTAGAGGTCTTCCGTTACCACTCGCCACTAGAGGCATCACCAAAGGTTCTCCGGTACAGTCTGACGTAGAGGTCTTTCGCCACCAGAGATATCACCAGAGGTTTTTCGGTACGGTCTGACGTAGAGGTTTTTCCGTTACCACTCGCCACTAGAGGCGTCACCAGAGGTTGTTGGTACTGTCTGACGTAGAGGTCTTATGTAACCAATCCTCACCAAAGGTTTTACTTTATTGCACGCCACTGGAGGCTTTTTCTTGTCGCTTGCCACTGGAGGCATCATCGATCAAGGCTTTTCTGCTTGCCACTGGAGGCTTTACTTTTTTCGCACGCCACTGGAGGTTTTATTTTCTGCACTACCAATGGAGGCACCGCCGACGGAGGTTCTATTTTCCGCACGCCAACGGAGGCACCGCCAACAGGGGCACTGCCGACAGAGGTTCTTCTTTCTACATCGCCAACAGGGGCACGCTAATAGAGGCACCGCCAACAGGGGCACCGCCGACAGAGGCTCTACTTTTTTGGCACATTCCGAATAAGCCAGGAGTTTCCTTGAAGATTCGAAGACTCGAAAGAAGATATACTTCCCAACCAAAATTAGTGTTTACTCGTCTTTGGACAAATCCCCTCGAACTTGTTCTACGGGAATTCGCCCAAAGAGGGTCAAGCTGTAAATACCTAATTTTGGTCCACGCGTAGCACGTTCAAAATGTCACGCGTCAGAAAAAGGAAGTACTTAAATATGGAAGGTCGCGAAGTTTCTAAAGATGGGACTGGCTTAAAATAGGACAGTGTATATGCATTATTTATTGTAAAATATTTAGAAAGCATATTATGTGTATTTATGGTGAAATACATAAATATATATGTATATTTTCGGAATATTAAATGCATATTTTTCAGATTTTAATTTCCTAGTTTAGGGGTCCTAGTTTAGCTATAAATAGGGTCCTTTTGCATGTAAAAAGGGGACACATCAATAATATTACTACCAGATTTCGAAATTCGTGTAAATTTGTCCTGTAGTGAATTTTTTTCTTTTTTTTTCTTATTATTTATTATTATTATTATTTATTATTATTATTATTTATTATTATTTTTATTTCATTTAATTATGTATTATTATATTTTGTTGTATTATTATTATTACTATATGATTAGATAAATTTGATTAGGTAGAGTGTTTAATTAATCAAGTTATATGTATGATTAAATATGTAATATGTTATTTATGTTGTTTAAGCATGTTTGATAATTTTTGGTGTTTTATATTTCGTTTTAATTAGGAGTTATAGATTTCAATTCGTTTGTAGGCTTTTTGATAATATTTCGCGCATGATAGAAATTTAATTAAACCTTGGCATCGTTAGATTAATTTGTGACATGTTTTCAAATAGTGAAATTGGCAAATTTGTGAATTGAGTACCGAAAGGGCGTGATTACTTCCATGTGTTTTAATTCGTAATAGAACCCCCGAACTCGAATTTCTTACCGTAGACCGATTTTATACCTAGGTGTTTAATTCGTTACTCGCTTAGGTAAATCTAGGATTCTAGTTAGCCTAATAATTAACTAGTGGCGACTCTTCCAAAATTGCACGTTTTCAAAACGTAATTCGCCTTAGATCAGATTTTAGGTCCGACACTTGGCCTACTTTGAATGAAGGGGGTTTCGAGATATTGGGGTTAGGTGAAGTTAAGTGGGATACGAGTCGTCGCTTTGTCCTTCCCTTTAGTAAAGATTGGCGTCGTTGGGGTCGGGGTTATTTCTTTATCAAAGATCGTATTGACCCTCTATGTGGAGATGAGCTTATGGTTGACGATGATACACCCTCTTTTTCGGAGTTGTCGTCCTCGGACCTGGAAACCCTTAAGTGTATTTATTACTCCAACCGTGGTGATGGTTATACGACCGTTCAGGATTTTAATGAATTGGAGCTATATGAAGCTGGTATAGGTTCCACGGCTCCGGTGGTAGGTATTTGTACTTATGCTTGCCTTATGTTTTTTAGGTCGGTTTTATGAGACGACTATGGCCTCGCAGGATGCTGTTCGTCAGGGAGGTGGTGATCTTGGAATCGTCCTGGGAAATGTCGGTTGCCCTCTATCGTTGTTCCTGGGGGGTCAAGTGCTCCGAAGGTTCCGGCTCGTGGGTTGGAGCGTTGCGTCAATAGTAAGTATGCTTTCATTTTTGTATTCCATGTCTTCTATGTATTTTCCTAACGCTTGTGTTTGCAAAGTTCTCTTCTAGACCACCCGTTGGATCGGGTGTTCCTAGCTCCGAGAAGGGAAAGGGTTCCCCTATTCCGCCTGAAAGAAGGATGTCTCGACTTAGAGGTGTGCCGACGTCTTCTTGCCATAAAGAGAAGGGGCAGGCGGCCATCCCCTCTTCCCCCGCTAGTAGAGGAGTGGGATCCGATGGTGTTGATGGGGTTGTGCCCCCCTCGGCTGCGGCTCCTGGTGATGGCTCCACGATTGATTGGTCCGGCCCCACGTGTAAATGTTGGTCCTTCTTCTTGTTTGTCTATTAGAATCCTTATTCCTTATGATTGGTAACCTTTTATGTTGTATGTAGTGAGGTTGCGTCTTCCAGGGTTTTCTCGTCACGAGTTGATGCGCCCTTCATGTGATGATGTCGTTGTGGATGAATGGGTGCCCATCTCGTCGGAATCACGGGTCCAATTTGATCGTTGGTCTACCCTTCGGAACCCCTCTGTGGGGGTTCGTGTTATGAGCGGGTGTGTCACTCCTTCGGATTGGAGTGCCCCTCCAGGTAGTGCTGACGAGATGGTACCACGTGTTCGAGGGTTCTTGTCGCATGCGATGCCGGTATGTGTTTGGTCTTATCATGATCTTGTTACATGTTTTCCCTTATGACGGTTCTCTTTTCTTTATGTAGGACGCCTCGCGGTTTGTGGATATGGCCTCTACTGTTATGGAGCTTACTGTGGAGAAGGATGCTTTTCGGAAGAACTATGTCGCGGTTGAGGCTGATCTATCCTTGGTCGTTGAGAGCGAGCGAGTCTTGCGCGTGAGGAAGGGCACTCTTTTGGCGGGTGGCGCTGCTTTGGGTGAGTGTGTCTCCACTCTTGAGAATGGAATTCTCCAGCTTGAGGTGGATTTGGAGAGTCTTTCTATATCGTCGGGTGAACCTGGGTCAATCATTGACGTCGTTCCTGCTGGGGAAAGGTCTTTGGCGGTTGCTCGTTATAAGGCCTCGGACGATTTTGTCGCCGATAGTTTGGAGTCCGTTCGAGAGATACAACTTGAATATGCGGAGTTGATGGTTGCTACATTGTCCGCGTATGATCCACTCTTTCCCTTTGAGAAGTTGGAGCATCTTCCCTGCTTTGGCGGTTGTACTACCGACGTGCTCTTTGGTGATGATGTCGATGTCGACCCGGTTGATGGTCGTGCCCCCGTGGTGATTGATGGTGGGAGTGATTCTCCCATCTATTCCATTTGATGTCATCTAGGTAATACCTTGGTGGCGAAATTTTGTTATATTGGTGTCGTGTGATGTCCACACACCATATCGCTCGCCCATTTTGGACGCCTCGCGTCATAGGGTCGGAAATAGGGTAGGCTCTTATTTTTGCTTATTGTGGATGTTGTAGGATTGTTGAGGACTTGTGGTATATTTGGGCATATATGAATGTTAGTAGGCTTGCGGTTTTCTTGTGCTTGATTGGTTGTTGACTTGCTATTGGCGTGGTGGTTGTGTGTATCCCTGATTTCGTATGTGATGGATTTGTATGATGAAAGGTCTCCCTTCTCGTGGGTGTCCTGAAGTGCCGTGGAATGCAGTTTCAATGAGACAGCATGTTATGTTGCCCCCATTTTCGTTGGTAAAGTGCGGAGATCACTTTACGATTGCGTTGCTTAAGTCGAGCTCGTTGTGTCAATGAGACAGCGTGCGATGCCCCCTCCTGGTTTACCCAGGGCATAGGCCTTTGTTGAAGTTTCGCGTTATTCGTTATTATTGGGATATCTCGTTTTTCATTGCTTTTCGTACTTGTATTTTTTCCGATTTTTTCAATATGTTTCAAACCTTATCATTATGACTTGGGTATTCCTCTATCTGGTGTATGTGCCAGCATAAGAGTCGGTGGTTCTGGTGCTAGTCGGCGGTAATCTGATCTACGCTATCCTCTGCCTGGTGTATATCCCAGCGCAAGGTCGACGCTCTAGCCGGGTCAGTGTCCGAACTAGGGTCTACGTACGAAACCCTTACCCAGGTATCAAGTTTTTCTGGTCATAAGGGCCAACGCGGAAGAGGTGTGAACTCCTCCCCGGGTTGTTTATTCTAACCTCCCCCGGTTAATGTTTCGGCGATGGAGGCCAACGCAACATTTGGTGAGAACTCTGGAGTATTGGTTGTAAGGCTGCTGTTAGGTACAAAGTCCAGCAACAGGGCAAGCGCTTTGTATCACACGATACACATGTCACCAATTATGTTAACTCGGTGTATATCACATTTTGGGATTTTTGACATGGCCAGGTTTTTTGGAGATTTGTCTTCTAATGGGGAGTCCTCCATAATCTGCAAAATTCATAATTAGATAGATATTCGTCAGTGCGGCAAACCAAACATACAACTTCGAAATGAAATGTAGTGTTATACTAGTGGTGGATACTATGTCTTGATGGTTGTCCTCTAACCATGGAGTTTCTTTAGGTGGCCGCCGCTAAAGGAGTTTGGGAGTTGGTACCCATCCATGTCCTCCAGGTGGTATGCATTCCATTGGGGTATGGCTATGACCTTGTAGGGTTCCTCCCACTTTGGAGACATCTTGTTTATCTTGTCGAGGTGTGCGAACTCGTTCCTTCGCCATACCATCAATCCGAAGAAGAATTGTCCAGCCTTCACCTGTTTGTTGTAGTATCGTGCCGTCGCTAAGCGCATTTTTGCTTTTATTGCTTCCGAGCTCCAACGCTTCTCGTCTGCCAGGTCCAGTTCCTCTCCTCATCATTTGCCAGCTCCTCGTAGTATGTTGTTCTATATGATGTAACCGCTATTTCGACTGGGGCTACGGCCTCCGTACCGTAGACGAGGCTGAATGGGGTTTCTCCGGTTGTTTTCTTTGGGGTGGTGCGAACTGCCCATAGTACATTTTCTAGTTTGTCAACCCAGTGTCTTCCCAAGGCGTCCACTCTCTTCTTGAGTCCGTCCAAGATGATCTTGTTTGCCGACTCGACCTGTCCGTTAGTTTGGGCATGTCTGACCGATGCAAAGCGGTGGTCGATTTTTAGGTCGTTACAATAGTTGGCCAACCTGGTGCTCTTGAATTGGGTACCGTTATCGCTAATCAAGATTTTTGGAACTCCGTATCTTGCAACGATGTTAGACCTGATGAAGTCTATGACTTGGGCTTCCGTGGTTTTGGCAAGTGCCTTTGCTTCGATCCATTTGGAGAAGTAGTCGGTTGCCACAAGTATGCATGTTTGTTGTCCCGTTCCCTTTGGTAAGGGGCCGATGATGTCTATACTCCATTGTGCGAAGGGCCAAGCGCTTCCAATCGGCATCAAATTCTTCGCCAGTGCTATGATGTTTCTCGCATATTTTTGGCAAGACTCGCATGCCTGGAACTTCTCCTTCGCCTCTTTATGCATGGTTGGCCAATAGTATCCCAGGTTCAACGCCTTCTTTATGAGTGAACGTGTACCCTCGTGACACGCTGCAATTCCTTCGTGGAGCTCGGTCTAAACTGTGTCGGTTTCCGGGTGGGCGATGCATTTTAGGTATGGGGTTGTGAAACCCTTTTTATAGAGGTCTCCGTCTATAATGGTGTAGCTTGGTGCTAGCTTTTCGATCTTGGTCGCCTCTGTCTCGTCCTCCGGTAGCTTGCCCTCCGCTATGTACGTATGGATTTGTGTCATCCATATGATCTTCTTGCCGACGGATAGCACCTCTAGTTGTTCTATCACCGGAAAGAGTCTTTGTTCCAAGAAGTTGATTTCTTTGTTGGGGTGTGGGGTACCCAAAGCAAATTTGCTCAAGGCGTCGGCCTCTTGGTTCTCTCTCCTTGGTACTGCATCCATTTCGAATTCTTCAAAGTAAGGGAGAAAGTCCTTTACTTGTTGGAGGTATTTTTGCATTGACCCCGCCCTTGCGTCGTAGTCGCCTTTTACTTGCTTTACGACCAATTGGGAGTCGCACTTGACCCTCAACCTCTTCGCGCCCACTCCTTTTGCAATTCGGAGACCTGTTATTAGTGCCTCGTGCTCGGCCTGTTATTTTTTCCGAACTAGAGTCTACGTACGAAACCCTTACCCAGGTATCAAGTTTTTCTGGTCATAAGGGCCAACGCGGAAGAGGTGTGAACTCCTTCCCAGGTTGTTTATTCTAACATCCCCCGGTTAATGTTTCGGCGATGGAGGTCAACGCAACATCCGGTGGGAACTCCGGAGTATTGGTTGTAAGGCCGTTGTTAGGTACAAAGTCCAGCAACAGGGCAAGCCCTTGGTATCACACGATACACATGTCACCGATTATGTTAACTCGGTGTATATCCCATTTTGGGATTTTTGACCTGGCCAGGTTTTTTGGAGATTTGTCTTCTAATGAGGCATCCTCCATAATCTGCAAAATTCATACTTAGATAGATATTCGTTAGTGCGGCAAACCAAACATACAACTTCGAAATGAAATGTAGTGTTAGTGGTGGATACTATGTCTTGATGGTTGTCTTCTAACCATGGAGTTTCTTTAGGTGGCCGCCGCTAAAGGAGTCTGGGAGTTGGTACCCATCCATGTCCTCCAGGTGGTATGCATTCCATTGGGGTATGGCTATGACCTTGTAGGGTTCCTCCCACTTTGGAGACATCTTGTTTATCTTGTCGAGGTGTGCGAACTCGTTCCTTCGCCATACCATCACTCCGAAGAAGAATTGTCCAGCCTTCACCTGTTTGTTGTAGTATCGTGCCGTCGCTAAGCGCATTTTTGCTTTTATTGCTTCCGAGCTCCAACACTTCTCGTCTGCCAGGTCCAGTTCCTCTCCTCATCATTTGCCAGCTCCTCGTAGTATGTTGTTCTATATGATGTAACCGCTATTTCGACTGGGGCTACGGCCTCCGTACCGTAGACGAGGCTGAATGGGGTTTCTCCGGTTGTTTTCTTTGGGGTGGTGCGAACTGCCCATAGTACATTTTCTAGTTTGTCAACCCAGTGTCCTCCCAAGGCGTCCACTCTCTTCTTGAGTCCGTCCAAGATGATCTTGTTTGCCGACTCGACCTGTCCGTTAGTTTGGGAATGTCTGACCGATGCAAAGCGGTGGTCGATTTTTAGGTCGTTACAATAGTTGGCCAACCTGGTGCTCTTGAATTGGGTACCGTTATCGCTAATCAAGATTTTTGGAACTCCGTATCTTGCAACGATGTTAGACCTGATGAAGTCTATGACTTGGGCTTCCGTGGTTTTGGCAAGTGCCTTTGCTTCGATCCATTTGGAGAAGTAGTCGGTTGCCACAAGTATGCATGTTTGTTGTCCCGTTCCCTTTGGTAAGGGGCCGATGATGTCTATACTCCATTGTGCGAAGGGCCAAGCGCTTCCAATCGGCATCAAATTCTTCGCCAGTGCTATGATGTTTCTCGCATATTTTTGGCAAGACTCGCATGCCTGGAACTTCTCCTTCGCCTCTTTATGCATGGTTGGCCAATAGTATCCCAGGTTCAACGCCTTCTTTATGAGTGAACGTGTACCCTCGTGACACGCTGCAATTCCTTCGTGGAGCTCGGTCTAAACTGTGTCGGTTTCCGGGTGGGCGATGCATTTTAGGTATGGGGTTGTGAAACCCTTTTTATAGAGGTCTCCGTCTATAATGGTGTAGCTTGGTGCTAGCTTTTCGATCTTGGTCGCCTCTGTCTCGTCCTCCGGTAGCTTGCCCTCCGCTATGTACGTATGGATTTGTGTCATCCATATGATCTTCTTGCCGACGGATAGCACCTCTAGTTGTTCTATCACCGGAAAGAGTCTTTGTTCCAAGAAGTTGATTTCTTTGTTGGGGTGTGGGGTACCCAAAGCAAATTTGCTCAAGGCGTCGGCCTCTTGGTTCTCTCTCCTTGGTACTGCATCCATTTCGAATTCTTCAAAGTAAGGGAGAAAGTCCTTTACTTGTTGGAGGTATTTTTGCATTGACCCCGCCCTTGCGTCGTAGTCGCCTTTTACTTGCTTTACGACCAATTGGGAGTCGCACTTGACCCTCAACCTCTTCGCGCCCACTCCTTTTGCAATTCGGAGACCTGTTATTAGTGCCTCGTGCTCGGCCTGTTATTTTTTCCGAACTAGAGTCTACGTACGAAACCCTTACCCAGGTATCAAGTTTTTCTGGTCATAAGGGCCAACGCGGAAGAGGTGTGAACTCCTTCCCAGGTTGTTTATTCTAACATCCCCCGGTTAATGTTTCGGCGATGGAGGTCAACGCAACATCCGGTGGGAACTCCGGAGTATTGGTTGTAAGGCCGTTGTTAGGTACAAAGTCCAGCAACAGGGCAAGCCCTTGGTATCACACGATACACATGTCACCGATTATGTTAACTCGGTGTATATCCCATTTTGGGATTTTTGACCTGGCCAGGTTTTTTGGAGATTTGTCTTCTAATGAGGCATCCTCCATAATCTGCAAAATTCATACTTAGATAGATATTCGTTAGTGCGGCAAACCAAACATACAACTTCGAAATGAAATGTAGTGTTAGTGGTGGATACTATGTCTTGATGGTTGTCTTCTAACCATGGAGTTTCTTTAGGTGGCCGCCGCTAAAGGAGTCTGGGAGTTGGTACCCATCCATGTCCTCCAGGTGGTATGCATTCCATTGGGGTATGGCTATGACCTTGTAGGGTTCCTCCCACTTTGGAGACATCTTGTTTATCTTGTCGAGGTGTGCGAACTCGTTCCTTCGCCATACCATCACTCCGAAGAAGAATTGTCCAGCCTTCACCTGTTTGTTGTAGTATCGTGCCGTCGCTAAGCGCATTTTTGCTTTTATTGCTTCCGAGCTCCAACACTTCTCGTCTGCCAGGTCCAGTTCCTCTCCTCATCATTTGCCAGCTCCTCGTAGTATGTTGTTCTATATGATGTAACCGCTATTTCGACTGGGGCTACGGCCTCCGTACCGTAGACGAGGCTGAATGGGGTTTCTCCGGTTGTTTTCTTTGGGGTGGTGCGAACTGCCCATAGTACATTTTCTAGTTTGTCAACCCAGTGTCCTCCCAAGGCGTCCACTCTCTTCTTGAGTCCGTCCAAGATGATCTTGTTTGCCGACTCGACCTGTCCTTTAGTTTGGGAATGTCTGACCGATGCAAAGCGGTGGTCGATTTTTAGGTCGTTACAATAGTTGGCCAACCTGGTGCTCTTGAATTGGGTACCGTTATCGCTAATCAAGATTTTTGGAACTCCGTATCTTGCAACGATGTTAGACCTGATGAAGTCTATGACTTGGGCTTCCGTGGTTTTGGCAAGTGCCTTTGCTTCGATCCATTTGGAGAAGTAGTCGGTTGCCACAAGTATGCATGTTTGTTGTCCTGTTCCCTTTGGTAAGGGGCCGATGATGTCTATACCCCATTGTGCGAAGGGCCAAGCGCTTCCAATCGGCATCAAATTCTCCGCCAGTGCTATGATGTTTCTCGCATATTTTTGGCAAGACTCGCATGCCTGGAACTTCTTCTTCGCCTCTTTATGCATGGTTGGCCAATAGTATCCCAGGTTCAACGCCTTCTTTACGAGTGAACGTGTACCCTCGTGACACGCTGCAATTCCTTCGTGGAGCTCGGTCAAAACCGTGTCGGTTTCCGGGTGGGCGATGCATTTTAGGTATGGGGTTGTGAACCCTTTTTATAGAGGTCTCCGTCTATAATGGTGTAGCTTGGTGCTAACTTTTCGATCTTGGTCGCCTCTTTCTCGTCCTCCGGTAGCTTGCCCTCCGCTATGTACGTATGGATTTGTGTCATCCATGTGATCTTCTTGCCGACGGATAGCACCTCTAGTTGTTCTATCACCGGAAAGAGTCTTTGTTCCAAGAAGTTGATTTCTTTGTTGGGGTGTGGGGTACCCAAAGAAAATTTGCTCAAGGCGTCGGCCTCTTGGTTCTCGCTCCTTGGTACTGCATCCATTTCGAATTCTTCAAAGTAAGGGAGAAAGTCCTTTACTTGTTGGAGGTATTTTTGCATTGACCCCGCCCTTGCGTCGTAGTCGCCTTTTACTTGCTTTACGACCAATTGGGAGTCGCACTTGACCCTCAACCTCTTCGTGCCCACTCCTTTTGCAATTCGGAGACCTGTTATTAGTGCCTCGTGCTCGGCCTATTATTTTTTCCGAACTAGAGTCTACGTACGAAACCCTTACCCAGGTATCAAGTTTTTCTGGTCATAAGGGCCAACGCGGAAGAGGTGTGAACTCCTTCCCAGGTTGTTTATTCTAACATCCCCCGGTTAATGTTTCGGCGATGGAGGCCAACGCAACATCCGGTGGGAACTCCGGAGTATTGGTTGTAAGGCCGTTGTTAGGTACAAAGTCCAGCAACAGGGCAAGCCCTTGGTATCACACGATACACATGTCACCGATTATGTTAACTCGGTGTATATCCCATTTTGGGATTTTTGACCTGGCCAGGTTTTTTGGAGATTTGTCTTCTAATGAGGCATCCTCCATAATCTGCAAAATTCATACTTAGATAGATATTCGTTAGTGCGGCAAACCAAACATACAACTTCGAAATGAAATATAGTGTTAGTGGTGGATACTATGTCTTGATGGTTGTCTTCTAACCATGGAGTTTCTTTAGGTGGCCGCCGCTAAAGGAGTCTGGGAGTTGGTACCCATCCATGTCCTCCAGGGGTATGCATTCCATTGGGGTATGGCTATGACCTTGTAGGGTTCCTCCCACTTTGGAGACATCTTGTTTATCTTGTCGAGGTGTGCGAACACGTTCCTTCGCCATACCATCACTCCGAAGAAGAATTGTCCAGCCTTCACCTGTTTGTTGTAGTATCGTGCCGTCGCTAAGCGCATTTTTGCTTTTATTGCTTCCGAGCTCCAACGCTTCTCGTCTGCCAGGTCCAGTTCCTCTCCTCATCATTTGCCAGCTCCTCGTAGTATGTTGTTCTATATGATGTAACCGCTATTTCGACTAGGGCTACGGCCTCCGTACCGTAGACGAGGCTGAATGGGGTTTCTCCGGTTGTTTTCTTTGGGGTGGTGCGAACTGCCCATAGTACATTTTCTAGTTCGTCAACCCAGTGTCTTCCCAAGGCGTCCACTCTCTTCTTGAGTCCGTCCAAGATGATCTTGTTTGCCGACTCGACCTGTCCGTTAGTTTGGGCATGTCTGACCGATGCAAAGCGGTGGTCGATTTTTAGGTCGTTACAATAGTTGGCCAACCTGGTGCTCTTGAATTGGGTACCGTTATCGCTAATCAAGATTTTTGGAACTCCGTATCTTGCAACGATGTTAGACCTGATGAAGTCTATGACTTGGGCTTCCGTGGTTTTGGCAAGTGCCTTTGTTTCGATCCATTTGGAGAAGTAGTCGATTGCCACAAGTATGCATGTTCGTTGTCCCGTTCCCTTTGGTAAGGGGCCGATGATGTCTATACCCCATTGTGCGAAGGGCCAAGCGCTTCCAATCGGCATCAAATTCTTCTCCAGTGCTATGATGTTTCTCGCATATTTTTGGCAAGACTCGCATGCCTGGAACTTCTCCTTCGCCTCTTTATGCATGGTTGGCCAATAGTATCCCAGGTTCAACGCCTTCTTTACGAGTGAACGTGTACCCTCGTGACACGCTGAAATTCCTTCGTGGAGCTCGGTCAAAACGATGTCGGTTTCCGGGTGGGCGATGCATTTTAGGTATGGGGTTGTGAAACCCTTTTTATAGAGGTCTCCGTCTATAATGGTGTAGCTTGGTGCTAGCTTTTTGATCCGGTAGGTTTCCCTCCTTGGTATTGCATCCATTTCGAATTCTTCAAAGTAAGGGAGAAAGTCCTTTACTTGTTGGAGGTATTTTTGCATTGCCTCCGCCCTTGCGTCGTAGTCGCCTTTTACTTGCTTTACGTCCAATTGGGAGTCGCACTTGACCCTCAACCTCTTCGCGCCCACTCCTTTTGCGATTCGGAGACCTGTTATTAGTGCCTCGTACTCGGCCTGGTTGTTGTTGGCTTTGAATGTTAACGCTAGCGCGTATTGCAGCGGTTCCGACCCGTCGGGTGGTGTAAGTACCAGGCCTGCCCCCGAGCCGTTCGTGGCTGCTGATCCGTCCGTATACATGTTCCAGAAGTCGCTTGTTTCTACCTCCGCGGGGGCGGTCTTGTCGTTAGCGTCGTTTATGGCTTCCTTCTTTCGCTCGTCATCGGGGGTTGTTCCTGTGAATTTGGCAATGAAATCCGCCCGGGCCTGCCCCTATTGCTGTTCTTGGTTCGAAGTGTATCCTGAATTCGCTCAACTCTATTGCCCATTTTGTTAGCCTTCCCGACGCCTCCGGTTTTTGTAGCATGTGCTTTAATGGTTGGTTTGGTAGGACGGTTATTTCATGTGCGTGGAAGTATGGCCGTAGCTTCCGTGCTGTTACTACCAAAGCGTAGAGGTATTTCTCTATCGCCATGTAGTTCTTCTCGTACTTGGCCAACGCCTTCCCTGTGAAATATACTGGGTGTTGCACATTCCCTTCGTTCCTTATTAGCACCGAGCTAACTGCGTCGTCACCTACAGAAATATATAGGTATAATGGTTCGCCTGGCAATGGTTTTGCCAACGGGGGAAGGTGCGCAGGTGTTGCTTGAGTTGTTGGAAGGCCTCCTCACATTGGGGGGGTCCATTCGAACTTCTTGTTTGCCTTTAGTACCTGGAAAAACGGTAGCGCTTTCTCGCCTAGCTTGGATAAGAACCTGTTTAAAGCGGCCAGTCGCCCATTTAGGCGTTTGACCTCTTTATGTTTGGTGGGGGATTGCATTTCCTCCACCGCTTGCAACTTTTCCGGGTTGACCTCGATTCCTCTTTGGCTCACCATGAAACCTAGGAATTTTCCTGATTGTATGCCAAAAGCGCATTTTGCGGGGTTAAGTCTTACCTGAAATTTGCGCATTCTTTCAAATGCCTTTCGCAAGTCGTCGACTTTTGTTGACTTCTCCTTGGATTTGACGATCATGTCGTCGACGTATGCCTCCATTGTTTTTCCCTAACATGTCTCCAAATAGCTTGTTTACCATGCGCTGGTATGTCGCCCCTGCATTTATCAAACCGAAGGGCATGACCGTATAGTGGTAGATGTCCCCGTCTGCGTAAAAGGCGGTGTACTTCGCGTCGTCGGGGTGCATTTTGATTTGGTTTTATCTTGAATAAGCATCCATAAAGCTCAGCAAATCTTGGCCTGAGGTTGCGTCGACCAATTGGTCTATCCTCGGGAGCGGGTACGAGTCCTTTGGGCATGCGTTGTTTAAGTCTCGAAAATCGACGCACATTCTCCAATTTCCGTTATCCTTCTTCACCAAGACCGGGTTTTCCACCCATGTTTGGTAATTGCTTTCCTCGATGAATCATGCTTCTAATAGCTTTGCCACCTCTTCTCGTATTGCGACCTTCTTTGCTCCGCCGATTGGTCTGACCTTTTGAGTTATAGGCCGCTTGTCTGCGTTGATGTTCAACCTGTGGGATATTATGTCTTTTCTTATCCCTGGCATGTCGGTCGGGGACCATGCAAATACATCCTTGAATTCTCTCAAAAGTGCCATTAGCACTATTGCTTCCGTTTGTGGGAGTGCTGCCCCTATTCGAACTTTCCTGTCTGGTCCGTCGATTTCGATCTTGGCTAACTCCTCTGTCAGAGATGGGCGACCATACTCCTCTCTTGGGTCAGCGTCGATAAGGGGTATCTCCTCGGTGGTGTTTGATGGTTGTGGTTGTGACGCGATAGCGTGACACTCCCTTGCGGTTCGTTGGTACCCC
Source organism: Clarkia xantiana subsp. parviflora (assembly GCA_036873135.1). NCBI lineage: Eukaryota > Viridiplantae > Streptophyta > Magnoliopsida > Myrtales > Onagraceae > Clarkia > Clarkia xantiana. The sequence continues at coordinate 8,151,864 of JAPTYO010000021.1, read as the reverse complement.
AGCGCCTCTCCTACACCTGTGTTAGTTGGAAACTTCAACTTTTGGTGTACCGTGGATGGGATCAGCCCGTGCTTGTTTATGGTTGTGAGCCCCAGTATTCCGTTGTATCCCTGCAAGGTCTCCACCACTAGGAATGTGACTAGTATGTGGAGTTGGTTGTCATCTGTCCCTATTATCGTGTCCAATGTTATTGCCCCCCTTGGGTAACTTGCCTTCCCTGTGAAATCGACCAACGGAGACATGGTCGGTTGTATGTCCTTTGTCGTTTTTCCTAGTGCTTCCACCACCTGCAATGTAATTATGTTTGTCGAGCTGCCGATATCAACTAGCATTCGGCGGACCGTTATGCTATTGATGGTAACTGTGATGACTAGGGCATCCTTGTGCGGGAATGTGATGTGGTCCATGAATTGGATATTGACATCCGATAACCGTCCGACCGACACCTGTACGTTCGACACCTGTAAAGTCGATCCTTGTGTATTCGATATCTTTGCGTCTGACACCTGTAAAGTCGATCCTCGTGTATTCGATACTTGTGCGTCCGACACCTGTAATGACTTTGATTCAGGTAAATAAATTTCACTTAGGGCGCCACCGAAATGAATATTAATTATGAATATTCATTACTTGAGAATTCAAAGGAACAAAACCGTGAAAATTCAATAACTCACTCAAAACACCCTTTATGAGTTGTTATCTAGTTCGGCTAAGTATCTCTTTCTTCCCCTAGCGGATTCCCCTCATGAACCCTGTCCTCCTTGAATTCCTTGGATTAATGCCATTCTCGCTCGTGAGTCTCGGCTTTTTGTTCGAGTCACACAGACGGCGCCACTGTTGGGACACGATGTAAATCGACTCGGGTCAGAATGAGTCAATCGGTCGTATCCCTACGAGATGTGTACGTTCCTATGTCTTGCAGTGTGATTATCCTTCCACGTCGATGTCCTTCGGTACTTATCGAGCCTCTTTCTCGGAGATTTCCTTATGTGGGGGGTCTTGGTGTATCTTGACCTATCGTCTCTCATCGGAGGGGTTCTCGATGTGTGAATCTACAAAACAAGTGTCGAGCGCCCATAAAGGGGGGGGGGGTGCTTGGCGATGACACTCTGATGCTTAAGTAAGAATATGCCTTTTTAGAGAGAGAAAGTAGAGAGAATGTAGAGCAAATGAGAAAATATCCCTCCTTTCACTTGTTTGAAATGAATGGCCAATGGCCCTATTTATAGGGTTCTTGGTCATTAGTCGGCTTATTGCGAGATTAGTCGGCTAACTTTAAAATTAGTTCGTTAATCATACGTTTACTTATCATAAATCAAGATTAGGTCGATCTAAGAGTTTTGGGGTAGTTCGGGGATAGCGCGGCCCAGGGGTATCATCCTCGGGCCGAACTCGTTCGGTTAGGGTTACCTCTAACCGAACAATGTTCGGCTAGGGTTACCCCTATCCGAACATGTTCATTTCCGGGCGATTTGAACTCGCCCGGTCTTGTGTTGGTGGGTCTTTTCGAGCCTCGGCCTTTCGAGCCGTGGTTGGGCTTATTCGGAGGTTTAGTCGGGTCGAAGCGGGTCAAGGTGGGTGTATATCCATCATTTAGTGTTTATTTTTCTTCCACATTGTGATTCCAAAGACCAACCAAGTTCTTATTTGTGTCAATTGAAAGCCAATTTCAATCGTTTAAGACTCTAATAAGATTTTGAGTAAGGGTTTCGATAAAGAAACTCACTTTGACATTTTTATGCATATATGCTTATTTTCTACGTAGTTAAGTGTTAACAAATGGTTCGTTAACAAAATGGAAATAACGATGGAATATCTATAAGAATGTGGCACAATAACCGAAGTTACATTCCAGAAAGTCCCTTACTTTTAAAACTATAATCGATCCTGATTTTAACATTTTATGTGTTCATTACTGTTTAGAAAGTCACCCCGCGCGTTGTGCGAGGTCAGCACCTAGTGTATTAAACAAACAATACAAATATGAAAGTTAAATCATTAAAAACAAAACAACAAGATGTACATGACATTTGAATATAACGACATGTTCCAAATTATTATACAAACTAACAATTAGAATATATAAACATTTTGACACACAATATTTATCAACACTAATTAATACCGCAATATAAAAAATGTAGTACAACATCAAAATCATTATAATTATATTTACATTTATATTACTCGAGTTTTTCTTAACAATATAATTTATTTGTTCAATAACAAATAAATAAGAAAAACTCTATTATGAAGAAGTAGATAATGTTTTATTCACTCCTCGACAAATGCTTTCTATAAAATAGGAAATGAAAAATTTAAAATATATGTAGCAAAAAAAATTAATTAATAGTTATTTACATATATACTCCAATTTGCATTTTTTAAACAAATATATCTTATTCTGACAAACAAAATATATACATTCAATTAAACAAAAATTAAATTATTTCTTTAAACATAATAATGAATTACATAAAACAACTTATTTTATCATCCAATCAATTTCGAGATTAATAACTAATTCTTTAACTTCGGAAAAATCGTTTCTAATATTGAATGTACGACGAACTTACTCTGTTGTTTTTCTAGCAAGCATTGTCGCAACCTTCTCACATATCTAAGTAATTTGTTGCATTGATTAGATTAATCAAAACATCATGATCAACACCTACAAAGAACTCATCCCAAATCGTAAGTTCCTCTTTGTTGGATCACGGTAGGAACTCCGGTTACGGTGACGGATTCCTTAGCTCCTCGCAATCCTGCAAAAGGGGAATAGAGGGCGGTGGCCCCGAATCCCTCTCCGATGCTTAACGTAAGTACGGTGATCAAGCAAGCAATATGTGAGTGTGTAAAAACGTAACCCTAACCTGTGATAACTTCCCTCATTTTATAGGGGGAAGGCTATCTCAGTTACCTGATTAGGCGGTTGGATTGTGATCCACTATCCCAAATATCTCGCCGTATATCTTGCCACGTATCTGTACAGTTATGTGTATCCCACATATCTCGCCCATTATACCACTACTGTAATCATGGCAAGATTTCCGGGATTGTGCTCTTACTGGTGAGTCTCGATCATTATCGGAGACTCCCAAGTTGCATCGTTGAGGATTCGGTGTCGGGGAGTGGTGTCAACTCCCATATCGGGACCGACTACGTCCAGGTCTGATATCTTCGGGGCTCTCCCCTATCGGGGCCATGCTTACTCGGGGCCATTCAATGTCGGGGCCTCCTTCCGTCGGAGCCCTTAGCCTTCCAGCAGCCCAGCTCCTAGCCCAACGGGCCTAGTCGCCGTTTGCCAATCGTTAAGGGGCCTAACGGCCTCAGCCGGGGCCCATCATTTGCCCCCAAGACGTGAGGGACTTATAGTGCATCGCGTCTTTCAATATCGGACCCTTCAACATCCCAGTCGGGGGTCTTTATTTAAAACGTTGGAGGCCATTGCCCTACTTTTGTCGGAGGCCTTTGCCTCGGATCTCTTCAAGATCTTTTGGGATTCTGCCTGGATTCGAGGGGATTTCTTGATCAGACCAGCATTAAATGCTGATAGAAGGTGAAGGAACGTCTCGGGTTCTGCACGCCTGTTTTTTGAAAAAGCACTTTTCAACCGCCCCGGTACGTCATCATTCCTGTCTTATCTGTCCCATGCGCCCTGACGGTTCAGATTGAAACCGTTTCGCCTTCTTCGAATTAGCACGTTTCCCTTTGGACGATTCTGATTGAATCGTTTTGAATTCTATGGCTCAGATTGCCCACCCCTTCAGTTCTCTTTTCCTTCTCTTATAAAACCCTAAACCCAGACATTGTTTCACTTTCCCTTTACTTTTTCTTCTCTGCGATCCCAAGAGCCCTAATTCTTCTCACTTCAAGGTTTTGCCGGCGCTTCCAGCACCCAGATTTTTCCGATCAACGCTTCAGTCACTATGTCTGGTAAGATTCTTCACCTTATTACTCTTTTTTCTTTCATCTTTGATCTTCTTAGGTTTCAATTTCCCCTCCTTCCTTCCCTCGACGATTTTCAGCCGAGGGATTTGCCACCAACAGCGGGTCTTCTCCTGTTGGACCACCTTTCGTCTTCAAGTATCTCAAGAACTCGCTTGCGCCTATTAACTTCGATAGGGCTTGCGTAGAATGTGGTATCTTCGAATCCTCCTTCGGGGCTCGCTATCCCTACGAGCAGTTCCAATTCAACCCTCGCGACACTCGGGTTACACTCCCCAAAGGAGACGAGGTATTCATCTCCCCAGGGCAAATTCGTGCAGGAATCCGACTCCCTTTTTGTCCAAGTTGGGTGGAGTTATGCAACCATTACAAAACTTATCCCACGACCTTTTCTCCACACGCAATCCGTACATGGATTGCCTTCCAGGTGTGGTGTGATATCAACAAAGAGGACTGGAGCTATACTCTGGAGCTTTGGCGGGTCCTCTACAAGATGACCTGTAACAAGGATGGGATCTGCTCTTTTACCCCCCGCCAACCCGAGGGGACCGACGAGCAGTATAAGGAGATGGGCTGGGATAAGAAGATGTCTTGGAAGATTTGCAAGGAACGAGCCATCATCCACGATAAGGGGCATGACAACGCTAATTGGAAAGAACAATACTTTTTCATCAAACCTGGTCCCATCGAATGGCCGAAGACTGTCGTGGAAGCTGATCCTCCTGTGCCCTTCCGTACATGGTCGGAGCAGACCAAGAGGGCCTTGATGCTCATCCAGGCCCGTCGCTGGGAGGAGGGTTATCAGCCCTTCGAGGCCACTTCTGTCACTGACCGTCAGCGGATAAAAATTTCCATTATGCTGATTGATCCCGAAGTTGGGGGAAAGATTCGTGATGGCCCTTCCAATGTAATTTTCTGGGTAATCTTCTAATTATTTTGTCTCCACTGCTTACAGCCCATCGATCATCGCTGACCGCCCGTCTGTTTCAGGAGGATACCGATGCCTCCCATTCGCTGAAGCGTAAGAAGAAGTCCTCCTCCAGGAGAAAGTCTTCCGCTGCGTCGGAGCCGTCTCGGAAGAAGACGAAGACCTCCGAGGCACCAAGGTCTGCCCCCACACCCGAGGGGCAGACTAATGCGGACGTGGTTAGGGCCGCCTTCGGCGTCCGTTCCGAAAAGGAAGGTAAGGAAGTTTTTCGTGCTATAAAAAGATATAGAGAGTTAGTTCCTCGAGACCTTCAGGCCTCCGACATGGAAGGGCGGATCAGGGATGTCAAGAATGTCCTCCGAGGGGAAACTCCACACGTTCTCGAAGCGGGTTGCTATGACTTTTTTGGCTGCGAGAGATATGTGGAGCGTTGTCTGATTTGGTATACCGATGTCAATTTACTTCCTCACCTTGTTCGCCCCGCTGCAGGTCACACGGACGTCGCCCCTGCTGCACCTGCCTCAGACTCCGTGCCTGCAGCTGAGCCGAGGGTGGAAGATGCCCCGACGGAAGTCCGTGGCGAATTCGGTCGGGTGATTAGCTTGGAGGACTCCCCCTCTGAGGGCCAAGCTGAGGAGGAAGGCCTAATCCTCCGAGGAAAATCGAGGTCGACTCCTGCTAAGTCACCTGGTAAGGAGACGTCCCCGCTCCCCTTCGCGCCACCATCGTCACCAGTTAGGGGCGCGACTCCCGAAGCCCGGATAAGTGAAGATGGGGGGGCTCGTCTGGTAGTACCTCCATTCCCCTTGGATGGAGACTACTACCAGGCCTTCTCTTCGGACCAGAGTGCCGAGCCTTGGAGACCGGTGGAGTCTCTACAGGGGATTCCTCTACGTCGGGGGTGCCAGGAGGAGAACCTGGCCCAACACCTGGTGTCGGGCTCGATCCCGCCCTCACTGAGGCGTCCCCTTTCTCTGGAAGGGGAGGACATCAAGGCGGACATCCGTCAAATGGCCGTCCGTCGGATAGAGGTAGGTTACACTTTGCTTTTATTCATCTGGAAGTATTCCGACTTTTAAATACTAAGCTGTACTTGTCCTCAGGAAATGGCGGACCAGGATCGTTGCTTCGGCTACATCCTGTCCCTGCAGGAGGCTTTGGAGCAAGAACGGGCCAACTCCAACCTCGAGAGCTTGACCAAGCTCCAGGATGACCTAGCTGCCTCCGAGGCGTCAAGGCTCCGAGCGGAGGAGGGCAGAAAGTAGGCCGAAGAAGGTTTGCAGCGGGCCGAGGAGGTTAGGCGGCAGGCCGAGGAGGGTAGGCAGCAGGCCGAGGAGGGTAGGGCCAAGCTTGCTCAAGAGGCCCAATCCCAGCAAAGGCAGATTCTAAGCCTTGAGAGCTCGCTTAGGCGGGAGCAGCAAACGGCCTTGGCTGATCGGAGCCAGGCTGCCTTCGATAAAGCAGAATTGAAAGAAACTGCTGAGCGGCTGAAGCTTGAGAAGCAGAGGGTCATCGCGGAGCTGGAGGAGGCAAAGGCGGAGCATTCCGCCCAAATAGCAAACGCGAAGGTCCAGGGCCGCGAAGAATATCGGAGCTCGGAGGACTTCAAAGCAGATGCGGCGAAGCATTGTCAGGAAGATTTGCAGAATGCCTTCCTTGACGTTGTCGAAGAGCTTAACGAAACCTACGGGGACTCCATCGACTTGAGGAAGTCCGAGATTCTCGGCCGAGCCGCAGAAAGGTACTTTAGCCTCCCGTCGGAGAGCTCCTCTGAAGACGCCGACGACCCCCCTACAGATCCCTCTGAGCCTGCCCCTCCGAAGCCCTCTGAAGATCCAGCATCCGAGGACCGAGCTTAATCTGTTACAACTTAAGTCCTTGTAGTCTTTTATCGTTATCTTTCTCGTATGGAATTCCTTAGGCCTCCGAGCCTTTTATTAATATCATTTCCGGCTACATTATATTCTTCATAACGCTTTTATCGGACCCTAAGAACCTTAAGGCTTTCCGTCGTCCTAAGACGCTTTTAATCGAACCTTAAAAACTTAAGGAATTTTCGGACGTCCTATGACGCTTTTTATCGAACCTTAAAAACTTAAGGATTTTTCGGACGTCCAATGACGCTTTTTAATTGAACCTTAAAAACTTAAGGATTTTTCGGACGTCCAATGACGCTTTTTAATCGAACCTTAAAAACTTAAGGATTTTTCGGACGTCCAATGACGCTTTTTAATCGAACCTTAAAAACTTAAGGATTTTTCGGACGTCCAATGACGCTTTTTAATCGGACCTTAAAACTTAAGGATTTTTCGGACGTCCAATGACGCTTTTAAATGTATCGGGAACAACTTAGGAATACTTTGATCAGAAGTAACCTCTTTATTGATTGATGTCTTTAACATAGAATGCACCACTCAGGGCGACTTAATTACATCTTCGCGCCTCTACGGACGACTTATTTGTCAAACATGACATTTCTTCAGATGTTCACCACTAAAGGTGTTTCTTAATACCTTGCCATCGAGGTCTTCTAACTTGTAAGCATTCGGGGCCGGCATGCCTACGATCTTGTAAGGCCCTTCCCACTTCGGGGACATCTTGTTGATCCGATCTTGTAGGGCGAACTCATTCCGACGTAGGACCAGTTCTCCCGCGTAGAATTGTCGCGACTTGACCTTCCGATTGTAGTACCTGGCCGTCGCCAAACGCATCCGAGCTTGCGCTATGTCGGCCTCCAGCCGTTTTTCCTCTAGCAAGGATAACTCCAGGCGCCTTGTTTCGTCATTCGTCAAAGGTCCTATCCTGGCTCTTTCTGGATTTGTCGAGGGCTCATAGCTTCTGGTTCGATGGGACGCCACAGCGATTTCCACGGGAGCGACCGCCTCCGTCCCGTAAACAAGTGCAAACGGGGTTTCACCTGTTGACCGCTTGGGTGTCGTTCGGACCGCCCACAATACGTTCTCTAGTTCGTCCAGCCATTTTCCGTCCAAAGCATAAACCCTCTTCTTCAAGCCCTCCATCACGATTTTGTTGGCAGCCTCCACCTGCCCGTTGGTCTGAGCGTGATGGACGGATGCTGTCCGATGCTCGATACCAAACTCGTCTAGGAACCTCTCCAACTGGGCCCCATTAAATGGAGGACCATTGTCGCTGATGATCACCTTCGGCACCCCATATCTCGACAAAATTCGGGTCTGAAGGAACTTGATAATATGTCCTGCTGTTGTCTTGGCTAACGGCTTAGCCTCGATCCACTTCGAGAAGTAGTCAATCGCGACAAGCAAATGTGTGCACTGGCTCTTCGCTTTCGGAAGGGGTCCCACCAGGTCAATGCCCCACTGTGCGAAGGGCCAAGCACTCCCAATGGGCATCAAATCGGCAGCGGGGGCTGTGATATTCGAAGCATATCTTTGACACGCGTCACAGGATCGAACAAGCGCCGTTGCTTCCTTATTCATCGTAGGCCAATAATATCCTAAGTTCAACGCCTTCCTCAGGATGGATCGAGCACCTTCGTGACAGGCTGCGACTCCTTCATGCAATTCTCTCAGAATCCGAGTCGTATCGGGTTCGGCCACGCATTTCAAGAAAGGCGTCGAAAGCAGACCCTTCTTGTACAACTGGTTATCCACCATCGCGTAATTAATTGACATTCGTCGCAGTCGCTCCGCTGCCACTTTATCTTCAGGGAGTGCCCCCGTAGTTAAGTACGCAATTATCGGGGTCATCCAAGTGGATTCCTCCTCTGACCCTGTTCCGATAGCGCACACCTCCGACGGATCGGTGGTCGATAGAATCACCTTCTCCAAGAAGTGTACCTTCCGACTCTCTTCCAAAGGTGCCCCCAAGGCATATTTGCTCAAGGCATCAGCCTCCACATTCTCTTCCCTCGGAATCGCCTCGATATCAAAGCTTTTGAAGCTCTCCTTCAAGGTCCTAGCCTCCTGAAGATACTTCTTCATGATCGGATTCTTTGCTCCATACTGCCCCCGAACCTGATTTACAATCAGGCTAGCATCACACTTCACCTTCAAATGTTCAATTCCAGTGCCCTTTGCGATTTTCAGCCCCGTTATGAGAGCCTCATATTCCGCCTCGTTATTGGTGGCTCTAAATGTTAGGGCCAATGCATATCGAAGTGGCTCCGCCCCACCTGGCGGAATCAATACGAACCCCGCACCCGATCCATCCGAGCTTGAGGAGCCATCAGTGTACAACTCCCAGGTGTTTTCCTTATTTGGCTGTTCCGACTGCTTCGCCGTCGAGACCTCTTCAGTATTCCCGGTTGCCCCCTCTACTGTTTCCGTTGCTTCGGGATCGGGAACAGTAGATTCAACTATAAAGTCGGCCAATGCCTGCCCTTTGATAGCTGTTCTCGGAGCGAAATGAATTCGGAACTCGCTAAGTTCCACGGCCCACTTTACTAGTCTCCCCGACGCATCAGGCCGGTTCAAGAAGTGTTTCAATGGCTGATCAGTCAACACCGTAATTTCGTGCGCATGGAAGTAGGGGCGTAACTTTCTAGCAGTAATAATCAACGCAAAGAGGTACTTCTCAATCGGAGGGTAGTTCATTTCACTCTTGGCAAACGCCTTGCTTACATAATAGACGGGAATCTGATTGCCCTCGACAGCTTTAACTAAAACAGAGCTTATTGCAAACGAAGATATAGCCAAATAAAGATAGAGCGGCTCGCCTGGAGCTGGCTTCGCAAGTGGCGGGAGGGTGCGGAGATGTTGTTTGAGCGCTTGGAACGCCTTCTCACATTCAGCAGTCCATTCGAACTGTCGGTTGGCTCTTAGTACACTGAAAAATGGCATCGACCGGTCGCTTGCCTTGGATAAGAAGCGATTCATCGAAGCCAGCCGACCGTTCAGCACTTGCACCTCCCTATGGTTTGTCGGGGACTGCATCTCCTCTATCGCCCTTAGTTTCTCGGGATTCACCTCGATCCCCCTCTGGCTCACCATGAAACCTAAGAACTTCCCCGAATGTACTCCGAAAGCACATTTGGCTGGATTCAGGCGGACCTGGTGGAGCTTCATCCTCTCGAAGGCCATTGCCAAGTTGCCAACGTGGTCTGATGCTCGTCGGGACTTCACCAGCATGTCATCTACATAGGCTTCCATGGTACTCCCAATCATATCCCCGAACAGTTTGTTCACCATCCTCTGATACGTCGCCCCTGCATTCACCAGGCCGAAAGGCATGACGTCGTACTGGAAGACTTCACTGTCAGCGTAAAAGGCGGTGTGTGGGGCATCCTTTTTCGCCATCTTTATCTGGTTATAACCAGAATAAGCATCCATAAAGCTTAGCAGCTCATGCCCCGATGTAGCATCCACCAGTTGGTCGATCCGAGGGAGCGGATAACAGTCCTTCGGGCAAGCCTTGTTCAAGTCGCGGAAGTCGACACACATCCGCCACTTCCCGTTACTCTTCCTCACCAGCACTGGGTTGGCTACCCAAGTCTGGAATCGGATCTCCCTAATGAACCCGGCGTCGAGCAATCTGCCAACCTCCTGCTGGATTGCAATCCTCTTGTCTGTTCCCATCGGACGTCTCTTCTGTGCGATCGGCTTGATCGTGGGGTCGATATTCAATTCATGCTCGATCACGTCCCGACTGATTCCCGGCATATCACTCGGGGACCAGGCAAATAATTCCTTGAATTCTTTCAATAGGGCGATCAGCTCCTGAGCTTTTTCCTCGGATAGGGCGGATCCGATCTTTACCCTTCTCTCGGGTCCATCTATCTCGACTTCTTTTAGGTCCTCCATGGGGGCGGGACGCCCAAACTCCTCTCGAGGATCAGTGTCTGTCTGGAGAACCGACATAGCCTCCTTCCTCGATCTCCTTGTGGCGTTGACATAGCATCGTCTCGACGCCACCTGGTCGCCTTTCACTTCGCCGACCCCATTCTCAGTCGGGAACTTCAGTTTCTGATGGACGGTCGAGGCTACCGCCATCAGCGGGTTGATAGTGGTTCTTCCAATGATCGCATTGTACGTCCCTGTGGATTCGACCACCACGAACTCCACATCTCTCTTCTCCATCTTCCAGCCACTGCCGAACCACACAGGCAACGTAATAACCCCCAATGGATAGGAGGTTGTGCCGCAAAATCCTACCATCGGGAAGTTAACCTCCCGTAAATCTTTCTTCTTCTTCCCCATCTGTTCCAGGGCGTCGGAGAAGAGGATGTCGGAGGAGCTTCCTCCATCAATGAGGATCCTCTTCATCTCGAATCCACCTACATCCAGTGTCACGACTAGGGCATCCTCGTGGGGGGTCTCTACTCCCTCCAGATCCTTCGCTGAGAAGGCGATCTCCATCTCCTCCTTCGGGGTCCATGACCGAGACCTCTTTCCCAAAACCACTGCTACGGGCACTTGGTTGGCATAACGCTCCCGAGAAGACGATGTGTCTCCTCCCGCAGCGAACCCTCCATGGATCACATTAATGATCCTCTTCTGTCGGGACCCTGATGGGCCCTCCGAAGGCTCTGCGTCGGACCTTCTCTTCCTTGGGGACCTCGATCGGGATTTGGATCTTGATCGAGATCGGGAACGGGGCTTGCAGCGCGAATCTCCCACGAACTCCTTCAGCTTACCCCTCTGGATAAGCTTCTCTATTTCCCTCTTCAACTCCCGACACTGGTCAGTGTCGTGACCAGATGCCCGATGGAATCGGCAGTAACGGTCGGTGCGGGAGCCCAACTTTTCTCCTTCCTTCTTCTTGGGGAAACGAGCGAGACCTTGCTTCTCCATTACCGCCAAGACCTCTTACAAAGGCCTGTTGAGGAGGGTAAACTCCTCCCTCTGACTGTCCCTCTTGGTCTGACGCCTATCCTCCCTCCGATCAGAGCGTCCACGACTCCGACTACCCTCGGAGCTATCCTTCTTGTGTCGGTTGTCCAATGGTTTGAACAACTGCTTTCCTTCACGCCCCTTGGGAGGAGCCAATTCTCCGGCGGCGATCTTCGACTCTTGGACGTCGATTTGCTGTTTTACCCTCGCCTGAAGTGCCTCCATGTTCCAGACTTTTTTGGCCGCGACGCTGTGAAGTAAGTCGGAGCCGTAGGGGGGATTGAGGTTTTTCAGGAAGGTACGGATGGCCTCGCCCTCCGATATCTCCTCATCCAGCTCGGTCATACCAGCCGTGTAACGCTGGTGGTATTGGGCCAGCGATTCGTCGGGCCTCTGGACCACCTCATGCAGGGTCCGAACACTCTTCAGCAGCCGTCGACGCCCTTGGTACTGGGCGATGAATCGCTGATGCATATCCTTCCAACAGGTTATACATCCAGTGGGCAGACTGTAGAACCATGTCATCGCCTTCTCTCCCAAGGTACTAGGGAACAACGCGCAGATAACATCCTCATCTGGGGTCCTGCCCATGCACGCTGTCAGGTGCTTCTGCACGTGGCGAACCGAGTCCGCGACCCCGTCGTACTCGTCTATCTTCGGGATACCCAAGCCTGGAGGGGCCAGGGTATGGATCAGTCTGGGAACGAAAGGATGGGTCTCCTGACTCCCCAGCTCCGACATCATGGGCTTCTGATCTCCCATGCAAATACCCACAATCTTCACTACCTGGTCGGCAGTGAGGGGACCATTCAGGGGAATGGTCCTTTGCTGCACTGGCCCTGGTCCATCGACCACGAAATTCTCCGCCGGTGCTGGATTGGGCGGAATGGGCTGTTCCCTCAACGGAGGGGGTGGCGGCAGGTTGTCGTCCACCTGCCTTCTGGGAGCATCTCGCCGCGGAGGGAGCGGCGGTAGATCTACGGCCTGCCTTCTGGCAGCTTCTCTTCGGTCTAGGAGGGCCTCCATGGCCTCCATGAATAGGGGCATGGCCTCTGCCACTACCCTGGCCAGCTCTAGATTCTGGGAAGGTGCCTCGTTCCTGGATCCACCAGGGGGGTTGTTCCTTCGCGCGGTGTCGTCTCGGCGAGTGCTGTCACCATCGTCTCTCAAATCCTGATGCTGTGTAGCATCCTCAGGGGGATTGCTGGTGGCCGGCACCTGCTTGCCTGATCGCTGCGGCCGGTTGCCAGCCATGGTATGGAATCAAAGGGAAGCAAACTTTGGCTTTTTGTTGCGCTTCCCACAGACGGCGCCAATGTTGGATCACGGTAGGAACTCCGGTTACGGTGACGGATTCCTTAGCTCCTCGCTATCCTGCAGAAGGGGAATAGAGGGCGGTGGCCCAGAATCCCTCTCCGATGCTTAACGTAAGTACGGTGATCAAGCAAGCAATATGTGAGTGTGTAAAAACGTAACCCTAACCTGTGATAACTTCCCTCCTTTTATAGGGGGAAGGCTATCTCAGTTACCTGATTAGGCGGTTGGATTGTGATCCACTATCCCAAATATCTCGCCGTATATCTTGCCACGTATCTGTACAGTTATGTGTATCCCACATATCTCGCCCATTATACCATTACTGTAATCATGGCAAGATTTCCGAGATTGTGCTCTTACTGGTGAGTCTCGATCATTATCGGAGACTCCCAAGTTGCATCGTTGAGGATTCGGTGTCGGGGAGTGGTGTCAACTCCCATATCGGGACCGACTATGTCCAGGTCCGATATCTTCGGGGCTCTCCCCTATCGGGGCCATGCTTACTCGGGGCCATTCAATGTCGGGGCCTCCTTCCGTCGGAGCCCTTAGCCTTCCAGCAGCCCAGCTCCTAGCCCAACGGGCCTAGTCGCCGTTTGCCAATCGTTAAGGGGCCTAACGGCCTCAGCCGGGGCCCATCACTCTTTAACTTCAAATGTTTATTAACATATTCAATCACTAAGCTTAAAATATTCAAACCAGTATTTACAGGTGGAATAGTCTTGACTGTGCAGTCATCCTCCATCATGCCAGCAATCACGGGTGATTTTTAAAAATAACATCCTCCAATATCTCTAACAAATGACCTTTTGCTCTAACAAGCACAACTTTTCTTAACGACATGGAAATAATTTATTTTTTTAGCCAATCATGGGAATAAATTAATCAAAATTTATTAAAAACAAAATTTAATTATTAGTGTCAAAACAACCGTAACAAAAAAATTACAAGAACAAACTTTTATATAGAGACTAATTCTTCCATAACATTTCATACATTAAAAACTCATTAAGAGGTTCAATTATTATTATTTTTTTAAAAATTTAATGGACACGTTATACTTGTAGGCTATAATACGAATTGTTGGTACACATGGTCTGTACGGTAACAATTCATACATTAAAAAACAATTAAACATCAACTAATAAATTTTATATATCTTAAATGTTTTGATGGACAATGGGATGTGGAAAATCTGGGATGGTCGAAGCGTAGACGTTTTTGATGACCCATGGATACCCGGGCTGCCAAGATTTCGACTTCAGCCGATACCAGAACCGGACCCTAACCAAGGAACAAGACGTGTGGAGGAGCTCATCAATTCAGATGTTAGATGCTGGGGTAATTTGCGTGATATGTTGCATGACGTTCCAACGCCTCAAGTGGAAGAGATTCAGAAAATCCCACTACCAACTGAACAAGTAAGTGACAAACTCACTTGGCCTTATGTGAAAACGGGGGATCTCTCAGTTAGCTCAGTATATCGGCAACTCACATGCCATGGAACAGATGCAGAAACACTGATTTTTCAGTCAGAAAATGAAGAGCAAACTCTAAAATGGAGGGATGTTTGGTCGATGGTAAAGGAGTAAAGAAATACTCCTTTACCATCGTTGAGGCGTGTGAGGACAAGAAATACGATGAAAAATACCATTTTCTTGCAACTCATTCTGAAAGGAGCTTGAGAGAAATTCTTTGGCACCATCAGTTTGAAGTGACTTAATACGATACCCATGCATATTTTCTACAAGTAAACGAAATGCATGAAAGACTTTCACAACCTCCGAACGAGATTTAAGCACAAAGAACCATGAGTATTTGGTATAATCATCCAGAAAGTGAATATAATATCGGTGTCCGGAATGAGAAATAATAGGCGCTGGACCCCAAACATCGGTATGAACTAGTTCAAGTGGAGCATTTGTTTTATTATTAGTCAAAGGAAAAGAAAATTGAGAAATCTTTCCAAGCTGACATGAATGACATATATGAGTAACATGCTCCTTATTCAAAGAAATACCACTCAGCGCACGTTTAACAATGGGTAAAGCAGGATGACCCAATCGTTGATGCCAAAGACTACTAGAATGAGAAGTCACAATGTAAACTTGAGGTTCTGATTGTTGTCCTCCCTTGGGCTGCAAGCAGTATAGTCCATCTCTAAGTCGGCCTCGGGCTAGTTCCTGTCGGGTGCGGATATCCTTAATAATAAAATGAGATGGGTATAGTTCAAAGAAGCACAAATTGTCCCGAGCAAATTGAGGGATGGATAATAAGTTTTTGGTGATATGTGGCGTATATAAAATATTATTCATGACAAAATTATGAGTGGGTGTGGCAAGTATGGAAGATCCAGAAGAAAGTACTTGCAAACCTGAGCCATCTCCAACAAATAGTTGATTAGCAAGAGGTTGATCATCCTTAATGTCTAAATTAGCAAGGTCCGCGGTAACATGGTGTGTAGCGCCAGAATCAATGTACCAATCCAAGTCTCGCACAGAAGAGTGATCTGCCTGAATAGTATTTGCCTGTGCCTGTGCAAAATGAGGATTTCGGATTATACTGTAGCAATTAGATGCAACATGTCCCATACGATTACACCATTGACACCTAACCCCATTATTTGGATTTTTGTTTGTGAAATTGCCACGTGAAGAGTCGGAATGGCCATAAATATTGGGCCCAAAACCAGCAGCTCCATATCCTTTTGGGCTATGTTGACTTGGCCCACTTCCTTTGAAATGTTGATTGGGCCCACCTTTACTTCTCTGCGAGAAGTTTCCTCCTCCATTAGGACCTGTACCAACATAATTAGAAGAGAAATTAGGGTTAAATTGACGGCCGCCTTTTCCTTTCCCGTGGTGTTTGCTTCTTCCATCTGAGTAGTTGGCGACGGCAACGGGCGGTGCTGGTGCTGGGCCGAGAAGACCTGACAATGGCGCAGTGTTCTCCAGAGAGGCTGCATAATTACGGCGAGCTTCTTGTCCAAGGAGTAAGGAAGACAACTGATTCGTAGTCATCGTTGTAATGGTCGGAGCCAATGCAAGAGCAAGAGGTTCCCATTCGGAGCCGAGGCCGGCAACAATCCTTCGATTGAGCTGATGAGTTGTGACTGGCTTTCCGATCAATGCGAATTGTGTTGCGACTAGCTTCACGTTCTTGAGATACTCCATCATTGGAGCATCTCCTTTCTTCAAATCTCTCCATTTTTGCTCAATGAAATCCTCTTCAGCCATGGTCTGAGAGTCGAATGTAGATGCAAGTGTTGTCCAGACAAGATTCGCAGAAGAAAGTTCGACAAGATTGCAGCCGATTTCAGGACTGATCGACAGTCGCAAGATGGTGAGGGCATATTGATCATTAGTCATCCATGTATCATGGTCTGGATTGGGTATAGACTCCTTTTCCTTGCTTGGATCGGGAATTTTCTCCGGAGGGGCTACAATTGTTCCATCTACGTACCCTAATAGTTTATAGGTACGAAGCAGAGGCACCATAATACTTTTCCAGTAGTAATAATTAGAGGCATCAAGTTTAACAGGACTCACAGGGAGGCTAGATGGAAGGGATGATGAAGAAGATGCCATTTGAGTTGCAAGAAAACTAGAA